>JAVTVY010011542.1:0-57711 GCA_036873755.1 Hanleya hanleyi
TCACTCCACGAGGGTGCGACGGAACAATGTAATGAATGTGGTCAACTCTTCAAACGACCCAGTCAGTTAAGACGGCACCAACGTTTGATTCATGTCTCGTCTCTACGATTTGGGCGACAACTTCCTACTGAAGAGGAGCCGCAAAAGGTCAGGCCCAGTGAAGATAAGCCCGGGGAGACGAACGCCGCGGGTGATGCGATGACGGAGAGCCCGCCTGTACCCACAGTTCAGAAGAGCCTGGATATCCAGCCGGACTCCACCGTTACGGTTTCGCGTCATACGCTTGACAACATCGAACCTTTTCTGGAAGATGCGGTGGATGTTCCCAGCGATCTCTTACCCGAAGATCATCCAGTGCGTGAGATGTATCGACGCCATTGGTACATGATCCGACACTGTTTTCATCGGCATCGCCCGATATTGGACTTATATAATTTCCGGTTGGAAGAAAACATCCCTCTACGTAGCTACGTGGAAGCCATCTTCAACGACCAAGATACAGCCTTCAAGTTAAATCTCACTTTTGGATACATTCTTCGCCATAAAGAGACAGACCAGCTCCGTTACTTTTATCCCAACAATAATACCCGGGTGTTTGACGAGCCTTTCACCATTATCCATCGTGCGTCACTGGAGACGATGCTGAAGGAACTGGACAGCGTGGATAGTTTGGAATGGGCCCAACAACAACGCCCCAACACAAAATGGCAAGTGGAGAGGGTGACCAATGTTACGTTCTTCGTGGTTAAACTGACCACCATCCCCATCGGATAAAAGTATTCACCCATGCACTGATAGATACTCAGAATGCACAAACAACTATCTGAGGATATGTGGCCTCAACGGTATCCTGACCTGGCCGACGATGATTAGAATAAACGGTTCAGAGCGAACATGGCCGAAGATGAAACTTTCTGAAATGGAGACTTCTGATTGGACAAGAATACATCTAACGGACAGGAACGAATATGAAACATGCAAATGGTGGCCTCTGATTGGACAAGAATCTTCTTGAATTGTAAATATACCCAACGCGACTCCCCCAGCGTGGGTATGATGTAACATTGGGGAGAATAAACTATATGAATAAACTTCTTGTTGTTGTTGTTCTCTCATGTGTCATCCTTGTTGTTGTTGTTTTCTCTGTCTCTCTCCGGTCTATATCATGGCGTCAAAACGTCTAGCAGGGCCCATACAAGGACCAGTTTTCGACACTAGGTGACCACATCCCGACGAAATGGCCAGTTTTCGACACCGGATGTGCCGCCATCTTGAACATACGTGCCGCCATCTTGGGTATGGCCCATAATGCACCGGGTCAAAATACTCGCTTCTGATTGGCTGAGAGCTCTGTGACGGATTTGAAATACTCGCTTCTGATTGGACGAGAGCTCCGCATTGCGTCTGCGCATGCGCAGAATGATATTCCTACCGCACCATCTCGACCCCAAATACCTTCATGTACTGCCCGAAAATGGCCACTTTCGCTACTACTCGTACCGATGACGTGACCGATGACGTGACCGATGACGTCACAGATGACGCGAACATCCCTCAAATCGGAATGTACACCCCGAGAACCACAAGATGACACCTTCGAGGACGCATTCGAACCGTGAATAGCCCATCTCGACCCCAAATACCTTCATGTACTGCCCGAAAATGTCCACTTTCGCTACTACTCGTACCAATGACGTCACCGATGACGTCACAGATGACGCGGACATCCCTCAAATCGGAATGTACACCCCGAGAACTACAAGATGACACCTTCCAGGACGCATTCGAACCGTGAATAGCCCATCTCGACCCCAAATACCTTCATGTACTGCCCGAAAATGACCACTTTCGCTACTACTCGTACCGATGACGTCACCGATGACGTCACAGATGACGCGAACATCCCTCAAATCGGAATGTACACCCCGAGAACTACAAGATGGCACCTTCCAGGACGCATTCGAACCGTGAATAGCCCATCTCGATCCCAAATACCTTCATGTACTGCCCGAAAATGGCCACTTTACTTAATACAACCAACTGCGCATGCGCAGATTGACGCGACTTGCATTCAAAAACACACCATTCTGACTCTACCCCACACAAGCTTCACTTTGACACCTCACCCGACCCATTCGAACCGTGATTAGCTCATCTCTAACCCAAACACACCCTACATAGCACCCAAAATGCCTGTTTTCTATACTACGGCCAGACTGCGCATGCGCAGACTATTGAACACGGACGAACCATTAGTGTAGTCAAGTGCTCCTCCACGAGAGCTTCAAAATAAGACCTCACTCGACCCCATTGGGCCATTAGGGACTCACCTAGACTCCAACATGTCCACCCCGTATGGCCCTATACACCCATAGCCATGCAGTATAGGCCTATGGGCCTACCCAGGCCTTGGTGACTTTTTCAAAAATTTCACCGATTCGCTCCGCAACACTTCCTATCGTGTTCTAAATGACGAGACGAGTAAAACGAGACCCCACAACCCTACCGCAAATGTATATAAGTACGTTTCCCAGGGGGATAAACATTGAACCTATACCCCAGTATGGGACTATATGGGGCTCGGTGACTTTTTTCAAAAATTTCACCGATTCGCACGGCGACACTTTCTATCATGTTCTAAATGACGAGACGAGTAAAACGAGACCCCACAACCCTACCGCAAATGTATAGAAGTACGTTTCCCAGGGGGACAAACATCGATCCTATACCCTCAGTATGGGACTATATGAGGCTATATCGTACTTTTTCAAAATTTCACCGATTCGTACGGGGACACTTCCTATCATGTTCTAAATGACGAGACGAGTAAAACGAGACCCCACAACCTATACCGCAAATGTATAGAAGTACGTTTCCCAGGATGGTCCTATACCGCCCATACCCCATATAGGCATTTTCCCGTAATTTAGGATAAAGTCCGTATTCCGTATCTTTTCAGGAAAATTTTTACATACACCCACCCTGGAACTAGGGGGAGATAACTCTATTGACAGGGCGAGCCCCGTTAAGCCCGGCGACCAAAATACCCCCCATACCCCATATAGGCATTTTCCCAGGTTTTTCGATAAAGTCCGTTTCCCGTTTTCTTTTTTTTTCAGGAAAAATTTTACATGCACCCACCCCATTGCCTGAATGCCTCTTCACCTAGGCTTCACATTGATACCTCACACAACTCCATCGACCCATTAGGGCTCCCCTAGCTCCAACACGGCTATTTGCATACCCTTGGGCCACCGCGCATGCGCAGAATGCCGCTATTTCAACCCCACACCCAGTCCATTAGATGCCCCTTCATGAATGCTTCACATTGATACCTCACTCGACCCCATCGGTCCACTAGGGGCTCCCCTAGCTCCAAAAAGGCTATTTTCATACCCTTCGGCCACCGCGCATGCGCGGAAGGCCGATATGTCAACCCCACACCCAGTCCATTAGATGCCCCTTCATGAATGTTTCACTTTGATACCTCACTCGACCCCATCGGTCCACTAGGGGCTCCCCTAGCTCCAAAAAGGCTATTTTCATACCCTTCGGCCACCGCGCATGCGCAGAATGACCCTAATTCAACCCACACCCAGTCCATTAGATGCCCCTTCATGGATGCTTCACTTTGATACCTCACTCGACCCCATCGTCCCACTAGGGGCTCCCCTAGCTCCAAAAAGGCTTTTTTCATACCCTTCGGCCACCGCGCATGCGCAGAATGACCCTAATTCAACCCCACACCCAGTCCATTAGATGCCCCTTCATGGATGCTTCACTTTGATGCCTCACTCGACCCCATCGGTCCACTAGGGGCTCCCCTAGCTCCAAAAAGGTTATTTTCATACCCTTCGGCCACCGCGCATGCGCAGAAGACCGATATGTCAACCCTTCACCCAGCCCATTAGATGCCCCTTCACGAATGCTTCACTTTGATACCTCACTCGACCCCATCGGTCCATTTTATCTAGGATGTTTTCTCCATTCCAGTGCACTTCATGGATGCTTCGCATTGATACCTCACTCGACCCCATCGGTCCACTAGGGGCTCCCCCTAGCTCCAAAAAGGCTATTTTCATACCCTTCGGCCACCGCGCATGCGCAGAATGCCGCTATTTCAACCCCCCACCCAGTCCATTAGATGCCCCTTCATCAATGCTTCACATTGATACCTCACTCGACCCCATCGGTCCACTAGGGGCTCCCCTAGCTCCAAAAAGGCTATTTCATACCCTTGGGCCACCGCGCATGCGCAGAAGGCCGATATTTCAACCCCACACCCAGCCCATTAGATGCCCCCTCACCTAAGCTTCACTTTGATACCTCACTCGACCCCATCGGTACACTTGGGGCTCCCCTAGCTCCAAAGGCTATTTTCATGCCCTTCGGCCGCGCATGCGCAGAGGGCCGATATTTCGACCCACACCCAACCCATTAGATGCCCCTTCATGAATGCTTCGTGATACCTCACTCGCCCCCATCGGTCCACTATGGGCTCCCCTAGCTCCAAAAAGCTATTTTCATACCCTTCGGCCACCGCGCATGCGCAGAAGGCCGCTATTTCAACCCCACACCCAGTCCATTCATGAATGCTTCACATTGATACCTCACTCAACCCCATTGGACCATTAGGGGCTCCCCTAGCTCCAAAAAGGCTATTTTCATACCCTTCGGCCACCGCGCATGCGCAGAAGGCCGCTATTTCAACCCCACACCCAGTCCATTAGATGCCCTTTCATGAATGCTTCACATTGATACCTCACTCGACCCCATCGGTCCACTAGGGGCTCCCCTAGCTCCAAAAAGGCTATTTTCATACCCTTCGGCCACCGCGCATGCGCAGAAGGCCGCTATTTCAACCCCACACCCAGTCCATTAGATGCCCCTTCATGAATGCTTCACATTGATACCTCACTCGACCCCATCGGTCCACTAGGGGCTCCCCTAGCTCCAAAAAGGCTATTTTCATACCCTTCGGCCACCGCGCATGCGCAGAAGGCCGATATGTCAACCCACACCCAGCCCATTAGATGCCCCTTCACATAAGCTTCACTTTGATACCTCACTCGACCCCATCGGACCATTTTATCTAGGGACTACTTTTTCTCCGCGGAAGCTTTTTCCCGAGACCGCATCACCACCAAAACCGCATCACCGCGGATGAATACATGGAACTATTTTTGACCTGGAAAAATTGGAACTCTCCTGTGCTGGAGGTAGCTTTTTGGTCAATTTGAAATATGGGCGGGGCATCTCCAAAGGTCAGACGAATACTCGCTTCTGATTGGTCGAGAGCCCCACACTTGCCCCACAAATTTGCATAAAAGAGGGGGAATTTGCCTTTTCTATACTACTTAGGTATAATTTTACATTTAAATGCAGATAATGTGACAGCCTTATGAATGAGCCGTTTCCTACCTTTCTGTCTACAATCCCAAATTTACAAATTAGTCGCGTGCCACCATAGTGACATTTCAAAATGGCGACGGATTTTGTTTTTGAAAGATATCGGCGATGATATTTTTTTCTTGTGCCGTTTATGGAAATGAAAGGAGCTGGACAGAGAAAATAAATGGCCAGGTAAGTAGGCCAATACGTATTCTATCCAAACCAGCACAAAGAGGTAGGCTACTATTATCGATTTTTATGAGCGTAAATCCACCCGCTGTTACCCAGGTCGGGATGCGAAAATTTTGCAATAGGAAATTTCGGTTCAACGGCTGAACCCTACATAATCAATATCACAAAATTAAATGTCAGTAGGGTTCAGCTTGTTGGTATGTAAAACTCTTGGGGCGATCGAGAAAATGAGAGGTTTAGCGATGGCAATGGTGACCATTCTAATTTTCTGCCCATAAACTATATCCTGACTCCGGTGTATACGAATGAACGACCATATCCTTGCATGGTACATGTATATTCGATGTTTAGTTATTCAAATCAGTTTTCGTCCGTTGTCCGTCCGTCCGTCGTCAGTCCGTCCGTAAACAATTCTTGTTATCGCGATTTCTCAGGAACTACTCAATGGATCTTTCTCAACTTGTGTACACACGTTTCCCTTGGGGTCTAGTTGTGCAAGATATTTTTTCTGGTCCGATTCGAAAATCTAATATGGCCACCAGGCAACCATCTTGGATTTCCCCATGAAACTTCGTTATCCTGATTTCTCGGAAAGTACCGCATGAATCTTTCTCAAATTTGGGACACAGGTTCCCCTTGGGGTCTAGTTATGCAAGATACCTTTTTCGGTGTGATCCGAAAATCCAATATGGCCGCCAGGCGACCATCTTAGATTCTCACATGAAAATTTGTTATCGTGATTTCTCAGGAAGTACTGCATGGATCTTTCTCAAATTTGGTACACAGGTTCCCCTTGTGTTCCACTTGTCCAAGATACCTTTCCTGGCCCGATTCGAAAATTTAATATAGCCACCAGGCGGCCATCTTAGATTTTCACGTGAAGCTTTGTTATCGTGATTTACTGCATGCATCTTTCTCAAATTTGGAACACTGGTCTCACATGGGGCCTAGTTGTGCAAGATACTTATTTTTGGTCCGATTTGAAAATCCTAGTTACGCTTCAAATTAATACGATATTCATGAGTTGTGACATTGCATCACAAGAGTTGGCGGAAAAAACAGTAGGGAATATTCTATATATTTACTATGGAGAATATCCATACCTTCACCTTCTATATCAAGGAGTTCAAATGATTCCGAATTAAAATGTATTTCTTCAAATTTTAAATCAGTTTACTTTAGCCCTTGTCGCTGCAAGTGAACTGCCCCATCGTTGCATCTGCTGACGGTCGGCTACACAAAGGGACGTCAGTCTTGTGACACAACGTCACAACTCGACAACTGTAGACGTCTACGTGTTTCGATCCAAGGGAGATAGTCAGGATTCAGACACTTTAAAAGTTTTCAACATTGCGGACCGGATCCATTCAGTAGTCTGCCATCTGACTATTTTCGAGCATGGTATCTTAAAATTAGATATCTCAAACTAGCCCAGTAAACCGAACAGAATTAGCATTCCTTTCTAATTTAAGAATCTTAAGTATTTTTCTTAGCTCATGCCAAAGTGTCCAAGAGATATGTCTTCGGTTCCAGTACCCAATGATGACACGTGCAAAGAAAAAAATATGCTACAAAACGAAGACGAAGGATTCTCCGGACATTCATTTTCAGACCAACTTTGCTCATTTCACTTGTACTATATCAACCGACATCAAGTGCAGTTTCTAGAAATCTTGAAACTCCCGAAACTCAGAAAGATAATATCTTGGTGTTTTCCCGTATCTCTTTTTCGTCCAAATTCGAAATTCTGCAAACAAAATTACGAACCAATCTATTGTTCTTAGTAACAATGGAGAAAAAAGATTCTCTTGTCATAAGCTCACAATTATCGGACAATGGTGGGCGCAAAGATCGTTCAGGATCTCTCGTTCAGTTAAGGATGGTGTTCAACCTCCGTATCGGTGATTTTTACATTGTGGCTCACCGCTGAGGTCTGTTTGACAAATCCATGAAATTTGAGATCATAACAGAGGTGACAACCAATAAACATACGACCTAATTTGACAGAAGTTATCTGTGCTAATTTCTGTTTATACTACTTTGAAACCTACACTCTCTTCCACAGGGAACATTCTGAGTCTCACCCCTGCAGTGAAAATACGCCACAAATGTTACGTTCAGGTAACATATAGTTAACATGGAAACTAGGAACAAGAATAATAATTAATGATTTTTCTGTTCTATCCTCCCAGTGTCACGAAATATAGTGGTATTTATTTACGTTATTCTGACGTGTTCTCTCGTAATATTTGCAAATCAAACATATCCCACATTTCGAATAAACTACAATGTTTGGCCCTGGGGACACGCCAAAATAGCTACATGTAATTTAGGCCCTATAAAACAAGTAATTATTGGCATTAAACAGGATTTAAATGGAAAAAACTGCTGGTCCAGTGAGATGCTAAGGTCCCATGCCAAGTAATTTCTTTTAAATTGTTGATGAAACTATTTTTTAGATACATGGGCAAAACATATAGACCTACCGTAGTGATAGCATAAATTTTCTGTTAATTTTATAGAAATTTACTGCAGATTTTGTGTACAGAATTCCGTAATTTACTGTAAAATGTAGAGTGACTATTGTAGATTTACAGCAAATAACTGTAAAATTAAATTAAACAGTGTATTTAAGAAATAATGTTTTTATAGGCGTGATAAATGGTTATTTTACGTTTATGTTTTAGGGCAAGGGCGAAGCCCGCGCTCTGAACTGTATAAACATGCCGACACTAACCTTGCGTAAAATCACCAGTTGGCACCCCTTTTAAAACATTACTTCTCTTCTATTGCACTACCAAAATTGATTATCAACAAACATTATAATGAAAACATATTTTAAACTTTGACAACCTTTCTCCCCTTTCTTTAAGAAAACTCGTCCACTGATGCTCCCGTCTCTGTTGGCATCTTACCAATGTCGGTGGCCGAGTTCATGTGGCCTCTCACATGGGGAGTGATCCTGTCAGCTGTGTGGTAATTACGTGGATATATGTGAATTTGTGTCGCTTTGTTAGTCAATTTCACGACAGAACCAACAGGTGAACTTGAGAGAGAAATTTCATCTTGTGATTTATTTGTTTGTTGTTGTTGTTTTTTTTGTGTTTTTTTCGATTGTTACTTGTCTCTGTCCTCATCCGACTTGTGAAACGGAATCTCCCAATGAACACATACACTTGACGGGTGTTGACTTCACATAACCGTGCTAATAATATAGCTCGATGTTATTGAAACAAGTGTAATAAAATTCGCAATATTTAACAGTAAAGTACTGGCCATTCTAATACCTGCACTAAAAAACTGTTTGTAGATTGCTGTAAAATTCAAAGCAAAGGTTTGAAGTGTACATATACATGTTTAGCTGATATTATTAATGCATTGTTGAATCGAAGCCAATCCGACTCACACACGGTCGGAGGGGTCATGATGTCAATTCACCGGCGCTGATCCAGTCCAATTATCACACATGGATGGATACATGTAAATGATCCAAAACTCAGTCAAAAATGTTCACTGTGAAATTCATATTTGATCTGTGTGCGGACCATGAGAGGTCAAACAAACCTTTAGTCATGCTGGCCTTTATAAGGGATCTGTTTACTTCGCTTGGAAACGTTCCGCTGAAGAAATCTAATTTAATTTGTGTTCATTTAAGGATTGACTGAGATTTTTTTTAACTCAAAACTCAAAAATCGCAGTGCAAACTGCGTAGCTGATCATACAAAGTCTGATTTCGCGTTGCGGATCATACAAAGTTTGCACAGCGGTTTTTAAGTTCATACCCCTATGAACGTAAAAAAAAATCACGGTCAACCCTTATAATTAAATTAATCGAGCAAAAATTATTAAATCAGAGACGGAATTGAACGTGGAACGAACGAATTCCACTCCTAGCAACGTCTCAGTGCACGCGCACGTCACTCGGTTGACCTAGCGCGGTTCAAACAGTTTTCAATTTGACAGCTTTTTGCACATCGTGTATGGCGGGAAACTTCTCAGTCCGGTATAATTATTTAGGTCAGGAAAACTGAAACACACAGGAGATTCTGCGAAGGAAGAATGAGACATGAAACCATGCAGAAGAGGAAAAATTACTCGAGATGAGTTGGCCTTGCCGGGAATATTCCATTCAGAGCTGATCATCAGACTGGGAGTAGCCAATTTGACATGGCTTCGTTCGTTTCTCTACTACGCCATGATGCCTCTCAGTGAACTTACATGTAAACTCCCGGATCACACGGCCTCGTGGGTCGTTCGGCTCTATCCGGCAATAAAACAACCTCTTCCACCTCTCTGTTCATTTGTTTTATCAAATTCGGCAAAGTGTTTGATTGCCATGAAGAGCTCATCCGTCTGCAATCAGTCTTCAAACATCACAGTCGGTTCTCCGCCATTATCTTTGTACGTGTCACGTGATCAGCAACGTATCGTGCCCACGTGACCGGCCGTATGAAGCTAATGGCGGAGAATTCAACCGACACTGTAAAAACGCTGAGTAAACGTTCAACCATAAAGTGGATGTAACTCGGTTGCAACCATAAACTGGTTCAACGTAGCACCAAGCAAATTTCAACGTTGAACTGAAATGAGGTTAAACGTTCAACCACGAAAAGGTGTAACGTTGAACTGAAAGGTACGTTTAACCATGGAAAACCCTGAACCAAAATTTGGTGTTACCTATAACCAATTACTGGTTCAACGTATAACCAGATTCAGGTTCAATGTTTTCTCAGAAATAGCTTCAACGTACAACCACATCAAGGTTAAACGTACAACCACATCAAGGTTTAACGTTGAACTGAAATGAGGTTAAACGTTCAACCACGAAAAGGTGTAACGTTGAACTGAAAGTAAACGTTGAACCAGTTTCTGGTTCAACGTTTAACCATGGAAAACCCTGCACCAAAATTTGGTGTTACCTAGAACCAATTACTGGTTCAACGTATAGCCAGATTCAGGTTCAATGTTTTCTCAGA
The DNA here is from genome assembly GCA_036873755.1 of Hanleya hanleyi. NCBI lineage: Eukaryota > Metazoa > Mollusca > Polyplacophora > Lepidopleurida > Hanleyidae > Hanleya > Hanleya hanleyi. Next base: position 10,560 of record JAVTVY010011542.1, read on the forward strand.
AATAGGTTCAACGTACAACCACATCAAGGTTAAACGTACAACCACATCAAGGTTTAACGTTCATCCAGATGCAGATTTAAATGAAATCTGCACCGGATTGTTGTGGTGCAAATTGTACATGTATTTGCAGATTTAGTTAAATTCTAAATTCTTGCAAATACATCGGAACCATATGAGCAACCAAGTTACATCCCCGTGTTATTTCTTGCAGTCATCAGTGAAAAGTATATCAACCTGTAAGAAAGTGAAGGATATTTCAGAACATACATCAACAAATACACACTAATTGAAATAAAATTCATATATTTAAATCATATTCGGATATAATCTAATAACAGATCTGATTTCTAACAATATGAATACCTAGCTTCATCTATATACAAGAGTTCATGTGGAATCGATATCTTTGCATATTTGTATCCCAAATCTGACGCCAGGGGGCGCTGCTTGGGGTGTGGCTATGAGTCGCTGGATGACGTTTTAAGGAACTGTGAACCGCGGTCTAACTTTATGAATGCTCTAAATAAACACTAGACTGTTTGCAATCAAATGAACAACTAAAGATATGAAAAGCTAAAATGTAAACATTGAATTCTACCAATTCATGAATCACAGAAACCACAAGTAACAGGGGTTACAATAATGGGGAAGGGAGTCTGGGGAGGTTTAGTAACATCCAAGATGGTACCACCTACAATAAGTTTGATGCCTCCCTTTCAACTGATGTTAGACTCATAACACTCCTCATCTAAGGAATGAAATCTTCAAGATGCAAAATGATTATCATGATTATTATTAACTTTTTTTTAGCTTACTGCTGTATGATGAAATATTACTATATACATATGGCATAATTGTCTGTTAATATCACTGATCTGAAATATTTGAGTGAGCAAGTTAGTTGCATTTTATCACAGTTTAGTTTTGGAACCTACATACATAGTTTATGTGTGTCCAACCTTCCTGCACATAGTATAGGTGATGATTTTAATCAACGTCACACAACACTGTTGCAGAAACTTATAAAACAGGGCTATTCCACCAAGCGCCTCCACTCAAAGTTTCTCAAATTTGGCGATACATATCGCATGCTGATAGCAAAATACGAACGTAGCGTGCAAGATCTATGGGGTTACGTTTCGTAACATGTGTCTAATTCCGCTTAACCCGGGGCTAGGGGCCGTATGAGCCCATGTACTTCAAGATCCTCATGGTACTCATATGAACAGTCACAATCAAAGCGTGACTGAGGTACATCATTTTTAGATGACGACTCTATAACGAATATTATGGATTAAGAATACTGATCAGCGATACGGATTTGATATTTGGAACATCATGATGTCTTGCCGGCATCATTGAAAACTGTTGACCGCTTCTCTCTTGCAGGAAACAAGCCTATGTTTATGTATACTTTTGTCTTTTTGAATTTGGTGCTAATACTGTTATATGGAAATGGAATAGGTCTTTGGATTATGGACGCGGATATTCTCTAATGGACGACGGCTGGATTATGAATGACGGACTAGACGCTTGTAATTCACACAGCGACAGTAGTAAGTAGCGCGCAAATTGATAGAATAGCGCCTCACTGCGCATGCGCAGAACTTGGGATGACGTCACAATGGGCGTGTGCGCATGCGTGAGTGATGTGTGGTGGGAGGTGGGACCAAGATGGCGGCCAGTTTTTGTGTCGTGTGTGGTGTGGGTCCAAGATGGCGGCCAGTTTTTGTGTCGTGTGTGGTAGGAGGTGGGTACAAGATGGTGTGGGTCCAAGATGGCGGCCAGTTTTTGTGTCGTGTGTGGTAGGAGGTGTGACCAAGATGGTGCGGGTCCAAGATGGTGTGGGTTCAAAATGGCGGCCCGTTTTTGTGTCCTTTTTGGTGTGGGTTCAAAATGGCGGCCAGTTTTTGTGTCGTGTGGTGGTGTCAGTCAGTGCATGGTGGGTTCAAAATGGCGGCCAGTTTTTGTGTCCTTTATAGAATTGCAACAATGTTGCAACCCGATCGCTACAATGTTGGGGCGACCGTGGTGGGACCAAGATGGCGGCCCGTTTTTGTGTCCTTTATGGTGTGGGTTCAAAATGGCGGCCAGTTTTTGTGTCGTGTGGTGGTGTCAGTCAGTGCATGGTGGGTCCAAGATGGCGGCCAGTTTTTGTGTCCTTTTTGGTGTGGGTTCAAAATGGCGGCCAGTTTTTGTGTCGTGTGGTGGTGTCAGTCAGTGCATGGTGGGTTCAAAATGGCGGCCCGTTTTTGTGTCCTTTTTGGTGTGGGTTCAAAATGGCGGCCAGTTTTTGTGTCGTGTGGTGGTGTCAGTCAGTGCATGGTGGGTTCAAAATGGCGGCCAGTTTTTGTGTCCTTTATAGAATTGCAACAATGTTGCAACCCGATCGCTACAATGTTGGGGCGACCGTGGTGGGACCAAGATGGCGGCCAGTTTTTGTGTCCTTTATGGTGTGGGTTCAAAATGGCGGCCAGTTTTTGTGTCGTGTGGTGGTGTCAGTCAGTGCATGGTGGGTTCAAAATGGCGGTCAGTTTTTGTGTCGTCGAATGGATAAATAGATGGTAGTGTGGCGAAAATTTAAATTATTACCTACTCAGTACATATTATGGTTAATTTTAAAATTAGTTCGATTTGCAGAATGTAAACAAACACCCACATTCTGAAGCCTCACTAACACAGCCCGCTTTGTTTATTTTTGGTGTTTTATCGTCTGCCGGTAATTTTGACATCGTTTTGGCAAGACATTTCAAGACCCCCCCCCTACGGACATTTTTGTAAGTTTAACCCATTTATAAATTTTCTACGGAAAATTCCTGTAGGAAATAGGAAGTACATATATAGGAGAACATTGTCCTGACGTAAGAAGTTTGTACGTTTCATATTTACGGAAAAATAGATTTTTATATTTGAGTCGGCTTTTCGCGCACACCATATAGCAGCCTATACTAAACAACTGTCAACTTCGTTTTAGTGCGTCACAAAAAGTGCGCGAATGAACTATTTCTAAATAATTTCATGACGAATTCTCCTAAGGTTAGAAAGTACAGATATTTTATGATTTAGTCCTGAAGTATCAGCTCGTAAGATGCTCTAATTGTTGAGATATTAATTTGTGAAGTTTGACAATTTTCTGTCTTCGAGCTTCGGACGGCCGCCACCCGCTTTGTTTATTTTTGGTGTTTTATCGTCTGCCGGTAATTTTGACATCGTTTTGGCAAGACATTTCAAGACCCCCCCTACGGACATTTTTTGTAAGTTTAACCCATTTATAAATTTTCTACGGAAAATTCCTGTATGAAATAGGAAGTACATATATAGGAGAACATTGTCCTGACGTAAGAAGTTTGTACGTTTCATATTTACGGAAAAATAGATTTTTATATTTGAGTCGGCTTTTCGCGCACACCATATCAGCCTATACTAAACAACTGTCAACTTCGTTTTAGTGCGTCACAAAAAGTGCGCGAATGAACTATTTCTAAATAATTTCATGACGAATTCTCCTAAGGTTAGAAAGTACAGATATTTTATGATTTAGTCCTGAAGTACCAGCTCGTAAGATGTTCTAATTGTTGAGATATTAATTTGTGAAGTTTGACAATTTTCTGTCTTCGAGCTTCGGACGGCCGCCATATTGGTTATATTTGTTCAGCCGAGTGTTAGTTTGTCGTGATAGACAATCGATAATTAATCATATTTAGAGATATATTTCTCAAGACAACCTTGCATCCAATGAAAATATAAGTGTTAAGGCTTACCTTGCTAGCCAGATTGCTGCCTAAGAGGTGTTATTTTGCAATAAAGCGGCATCTGTTCCCGCCGATGCGATGTATAGCCAACAAATGTGTACGTGTCGTAGATCCCATACTCCCGGGTGTTTGATGCATATCTGTGGCTGTTTTTTCCTAGGTGGGTATAACACACCATGAAGCCTTCATCACCATGCATTCGTATGCTAATCGAAATTCACAGATATTTCCTTCGGTATATAATCCGGCGCACACGAGAGATATCAGCTGAGCTAACGGCCTCAATTGCCTGTCAGCTCTGTTGTTGTTTCAGCGCACACGGTGAGCAAAAGTTTCAAGAAATTGATTTCAGTTCCCGCATAACGTCTTCTTCAAGTCCATTTTGAAGAGTCGAGCGTATGAATCGAGTCAAAATAACATGCCATTCATTGTCCTGTCCGGTAAAACTGCTCAGCTTTTTGGCTTGCGTTCACCGCACACGCTGCTCGCGAGACGAAATTAGTTTGATATTTTTTCCCCCGCCTCGCGGTTCAGCCAATGAACTATAAGAAAAACATATGTGTGTGCATATTAATAAACCACGGGCGCCTAAAAAATGAACACATTTCATTACACTGTAGCGAATTGTTGCCAGTGCACGTGTCAGTCAGCGCGTTTTCATATCCACCTCAAATTCACACGGAGAATTTCGTTACCATAGCCAGTAAATTGTAAGTTTATTGCGGAAAGAATTGATATTCCATAAATTCCTGCGGGAAATAGGAAGTACACATATTTTGAGATATATTTCTCAAGACAACCGTGTATTCCTTGAAAATATAAATCGGCGAGTAGTAGACGAAGGGAAAATTGGAAAGTACTGACCATGCCCCAGAATACTTCATATGCATATCACGGCCTTAAGGCCTATGTAAGATGTAATCTACATCACAGTTTAGTAGTATAAAAAGCGCAATTGACCTTGTCCCTTCCAAAGAAATAAAATCGGCTCTATTTTACAGGAGTATATACGCAGGTGACGTGGGTTGTGACGTCACTTCCGGGTTTTCACTAAACACTACCTCAAACATAGAAGAGTTCCAATTTTTTCCCTTAGACGTCCGTATGTTCATCCTCCAAACCCACAAGAGTTCCAATGTTCAACCGCCGGGGTGTTTTCCCGCCCCAGCGCCCCGCAGCGCGCGCGCGCGCGCGTCATCTCGCGTCATCCCCGGCAGTGCGCGCGCGCGCGGACGCGGGTCAAAAGGTCAAAGGGTCACCTCCAGGTCAGACGGTCCAATGTCCAATGAGACAATGTTGCGGTATCGCTATAGTCAGAGCTTGAGCACAAAAAAGGGGATTCTAGATGAACCTGGGAAAGATGGGCAGTTCCATGTGGACCAATCAGCGGTCGAGAAAAAGAGCCAATCAGCGGTCGAGAAAAAGAACCAATCAGCGGTCGAGAAAAAGAACCAATCAGCGGTCGAACAATCAGCCAATCGAATTGGGGTATTCACGGTGTGCTTTCGCTGACGTCCGCGCCTACATCTGGGTTCTTGTACACGCGGGTAATGTTTTTCTGCACATGGATGGGTTACCTTTGGCTCCATTCTAGGCCACTGATTGACTAATACGGTGTTCAAAGCCACTTTCATGCATTATGCTCATAGAACTTATAGTCATAATCTATACGTGTTGGACGAGTCTCTTCACTCACCGTATACCCGTACCTCAATGAAATGCCCGCTCCAAACCTAGACCAAAGACACGTACTTGGTCTGTAGGCTGATTTCATTGGCTCTCTATTTTTACTATAGTGCTCTTGCATTCTAACCTTGATGGGTTACCTAGAACTTATAGTCATCAACATAATCTATACGTGTTGGACGAGTCTCTTCACTCACCGTATACACGTACCTCAATGAAATGCCCGCTCCAAACCTAGACCAAAGACACGTACTTGGTCTGTAGGCTGATTTCATTGGCTCTCTATTTTTACTATAGTGCTCTTGCATTCTAACCTTGATGGGTTACCTAGAACTTATAGTCATAATCTATACGTGTTGGACGAGTCTTTTCACTCACCGTATACACGCACCTCAATGAAATGCCCGCTCCAAACCTAGACCAAAGACACGTACTTGGTCTGTAGGCTGATTTCATTGGCTCTCTATTTTTTACTATAGTGCTCTTGCATTCTAAACTTGATGGGTTACATTTTGGCCCCATCCTACACCACTGATTTCAGTTTGACTGAATCTCCACATTGGGCATTGATGCATTAGGAATAAAACACACAAGACAGGGTTTTTTGGTGAGATCTCATTTTTTTTTATTCAGTGAACAACAACAACGTGAGAACAACCACGTGAAAACTCAAGCCCAGAACAAGGGGCTTGTAATTAACTGAAGCCCAGAACAAGGGGCTTGTAATTAACTGAAGCCCAGAACAAGGGGCTTGTAATTAACTGAAGCCCAGAACAAGGGGCTTGTACATTGAAGCCCAGAACAAGGGGCTTGTCATTAACTTAAGCCCAGAACGGGGCTTGTACATTGAAATGATGGGCGGCCCAGTCATAGACGAGTACATCGCGGTCCTCGGCCTGGGGGTACTCGTCAAACATCTGTACGATAGTAGATAAGGGTCTTCCCCGGCATCGATGGTACAGGTAAAACAAGCAATATTGTCCGCACACGCCACTGGTCAGGCTTTGCAACGTTTGACTGTTCCAACACCACGTCTCTGTGCCTTGATCCATGAAGTCTGTTAAATCGGGATGGAAGGGTGGCAGACCGTACGGGTCAAAGTATTCCCCCTGCTGTTCTGTCAAGTACACGGCCACCCAGTGTTCACCGGGTCGATCCATCGGGTCCGTGTTGAGAACGTAAGCAGCCGGATACATACGGTCTAATGGAAACACATCTCGGGCGAACACCCTTGAAAGACCCTACGTGTCTCTGGGTCATTCTCCAGCACGGTGGTTATCTGGTCTGTATCCATGTTAGGTGGAGAAGTCACACAGGACGTTGCGCGCCTTGTCCACTTGAATGATGTTGTCAAACTCGGCGTAGCAGATCACATTGACGGTGGTCGCCAGGGCTCGTGCAAAGTGGATTTCCAACCGTAAGTTGCCTTGCTTGGCCAGGGCCAGCTGATGGTCGTTCTCTAAGGTGGGGGTCAGATCGAAACAGAACAACGTGTATCCGTTCGCGTAGTCCTCCCGACTGATCATATTCCCTTCGTCCTGGTTTATTTGACCGGTGGCTGTAAACAGGCTCTGATAGGCTCGAATGAAATTCCTCCGCCCAAAGTTCGGGGTTAAGGCCGTGGCTGGCACCTGTTGTCCATCCACATGCAGGGCCACAAAATTGATGCCGAAATGTTTAAAGTCAAACGGATTCTCTGGGTAGGCTCCGCTGAAACTGGTATTTTCCACACAGGCCAGGATCAATCGCTTGGGTAGTTCCCCCAGGAACAGGTTTTCTTTGTTGGCGCCCATATTTCCAGCAGGCACAGAGAACACTTTGGTTTGTACACGTCGGATAGGGTACTGGGCTGGTTTTGTTTCCAAGGCTTTCATGTGTCCCAATTGAACGGCTGGATTCGGTTTCACTTTTCGGACATACAGGACTGCGTCTTGGATGACAATCTTATAGTCCGCTACATGCCCCTCTACGTTAGTGGCCATCAAGGCGAAGGTGGGAGGCGCCCGTATCAGTCGGATTTTGATGGGGATCTTGTTCAAGAGGTACCGGTCTTGCATGAACATGTCTGCATGCAGTCGACCCATCATATCCACCGAGGCACTGTTCGCAGTGAAAGCCTTCCGTTTGTTATATCCCCCATTGTCCGCCGTGTCCATGTGCTCGGCCGTGTCCCTGTAGAATAAAGCGGTTGTCAGCTGAGATTTTTTAGCCTCTCGGCCATACGACAACAGTGTCTCGATGTAGGCTCGATAGGGGTACGTGTTGGTGGAGTCACTGATGAGTTTGTCGCTGAGAAAAATATCCACCTGCTGAAACATCGAGTGCAGCCAGAGATTCGTCGGGCCCACCGTTGCTTGGTCAGCGATTCTGGTGCCAGCTCCATTGACCACCTTGGCTTTCACATACAAGTAGGTATGGGCTAAATCCACATAGGCCGTATCCGCATTACTGATGGTGAACTCGATGGGCCCGGTTTCGTTGATGCTGGAGAGCGGGAGATGCTCCACCCATAATCCTTGTTCGACACTGGTTTGTGTGGGCGGCACGGTCCACAAATCAAATTCACTGTTGGTGGAGGGGCAGGACTCGGCGTGGATTAAGGACATGTTTTAAGAAAAGATATCCCGGGTCTTCTTGGATGTGCGTCGTCGCTGGGTCGGTCGTCGACTGGTGCGTGGTCTCGGTGGGGCAGCTCTTTTATTCCCTACGGTGCGTTGTGCTTTGGCCACCAAGACGCCTCCCGCTTCTTTGGCCCGCCGTTTCAAGGCTTTGGGTGCCGTACCCCCAAGACATCACCGGCCACTTGCAGTCCACTGCGTACCGCTTGTTTGCCGATTGCTTTCACCCCACGCGTCACCAAGGGCAGGAACGTTTTCACAATGCTGCCGAGTATGTTCCCCAGACCATGTCCTCGTTGCATGCGTGCACCGCTAAAGACCGGAAAGCCACCCCCGGCCTGTTGGGCATAATAGTCGGCATAGCTGCGTGCATCGCACTCGTAAGGTACTTTCATTATGCAAAGTGGGGGCACGTGCTTGTCGAAAATGAAGTGTCAGCACCACTTTTCCTCGTTCGAATGCCACCGGTCGTCCCGTGTCATCTCTTATATCCACCGTGATCGTGTTGATGTCGGTATGTCGTACGGGCAGGTACATGATATGGTTGAAACTGTGGGTGACTTGACCTCCATACGTCTTTTTAATGGGGACCACCCGTAACAGAGGTGTGTTGATATCGCCCACGATGTGGTTGTCCACCACGTCCGAGTAGACGTAGAGTCCGTACATACCCGACTTCATATCCATCGGCATCTCGCCATGGTGTTGGGTGGGACCAGCGAACGTCTGTAGATCGAAACCCAGCATTTGCTGTAGTGTAGGACTGAGTTTCACATTCACGGTATCGGTGACGGTAAGCTGTGCCTTGTCGTTGTGTACGTTGACATCGAAGAACACGTTTCTCTTGAAGCGCAAGGCTATCAGGCGTGTTGCACTATCCGTCACCCCCCGTAGCGCCTTATCATGCATCAGTCTTGACAGCCCACCCATGAACTCTTTGGGGGTATCGTATTGGCCTTCGGGCAGGGTGAGTCGGGTGTTTTTGCCTTCGTAGGTGACCTCGTACCACACTTCATTGGCTCGCACGTTGTACCACGAGTAAGGGTATTGGATATCCACGAGGGCACATTCCCAGCGTCCAGGTAAATGTAACGGTTGTGGTAACTGGGTGACGTACTTGGCCACGGTGTTGTCAGGAAACACATCCAGCGAACTGTTACTGGGTAGGGTCAGGTAAAACATGGCGACTGAGCTGTCCTGCTGCTGCTGTTGGTTTTAATAGGTGTTCCAGGCCTTGGGCGGTTGTGTGCGGCGTCGTGTTCGTCGCGTTGACTTGCTACGTGTCACGGCTCTGGAGATGTGGGGTGTCCTGATCGAGGGTGGTTTTTTAAAGGTCTGAAAAGAAGGTGCCCGTTGTGATGGTGGTGGAGTTTTGGGGGGTGACTCCGGTTCCCAGTCGGCTTCCCAAGAAGGTTGTGGTGAGAGTCGTGGTGCACGACTCGGCGATTGCTGGGTTTGCTGCATAAAGGCCCAGCGGTGGGGGTTCCCCACCAATTCCTGTGGTACATGCATGTCTTTCAAGCCTTGAGCGAAGACCTCCCATCCTCGAGGATCGGTGTGCGATCTGCGTTGACGCATCAGATCATTCACTAAATCCGTCATGTGGGTGCCGGGGACCACCTGATTCTGTACCAGGAGTTCGCCTTTATCATTCCAAGTCATGTTAGGATTCTGTTTCATCCGTTGTAATACCAGGCCAGCTTGTTTCTTGAACGAGGCAGGTACACTCTTCAGCACTTCGTCTTCCACCCACTGTGGGGCTGTGGGGGCTACCTGGTAATGGCGGCTGTTGGAACGGTGCTGAGGTCAGCGGTCTGTCACGTGGTGGTGGTGGTGGTGGTGGTGCTGTTGCTGGGGTAGACAGGGTTTTGTATTGGTCCATGAACGTCATGTACCGTTGAAGCGTCTCATTGTACCGTTGTACTTTCTCACTGTCGCTTAACCCCGGTCTCTGTAAGATCTGTTGCATCTCTCCATCGAGGCTGTTTATGGTCTTCACCGTAGGTGGGACAGGGTAGGGTGATTGGAGGTTTTGCAGGAACCGTGGTTCGACGAGGACCATTTTTTTCGTGTGGTTCATTGTCGGCCGAAGAGTCCACCCAATACTGGACCCAACACGGAAGCGGCCAACGGTGCTAAGATGGCCCCGAGAAAGCCGCCTTTCTGTAACACCTTTTTCTTTTGTGTTTGAGGGACCCGCTTGTGGACTAGGGTTCGGAGACCTGTCTTATGCTTGGCCAACTTGGTCTTCTGAGCCGGAGTCAGTGGTACGTTGCCTTTTAACAGGTTGTACCCGATCTCGCACAGACAGCGTACAAGGTCAGGGTCCGCACCGCGTACAATGGTTCGGACTAACTCGGGTGGGGCCGTCTTCAATACACGGAGCGTGGGAGCGTGCTTCCGTACTCGCGCAGACATCCTGTACAACTAATGCTAGAACCCACAACTCTGCCCTTTTTATCCACCTCACAGACAAAGTCAACCCTGCTGTGGTATTCATTCTTTTTATTATTCCCCATCATCAAACACACAGACCCCAGCTGGGGGCGCCACTGTGGGTGTGTTTACATTATTTTTGCATGTACACGTGGTGGGTCTCTCCGGGAAAGATGCCGGTCCGTAGTCGAAGGTGGTCGGGGGTGGCTTGCTTGAGGTCGAAGAGCATATACCCGTGCTGAGGGGTTGTGGCATCTTTAAAGGCTTCCAACGCAAACGGTGTGCGGCCGGGATACATCTGTCTCGCCAGGTGCAGCAGTTGAGTGGTATCTCTCGGGTTTTTGAAGACCACCAGGTAGTGGGCATTTAAGCTGATATTCCGATGTTCTTTGTTTTTACTGAACAGATTCTGCACAATGTAGATGATGCTGAGCCGTCGATGATGGCTGCCTTTGGTAAAGAGTTGGGTGACCCGTGCATCCGTCTCCGCCATGAGATCATCCAGAACCACCAAGGTGTCGGGTTCCAAATCGGCCAGGTTGGGTAGGCCTTCCACGAACGTGATGTGGGGCATTGCTGCATACGCTTCCTGCCATTCTCCGTAACACCACACGACTCGGGCAATGGGTGGAGTGATCATGCTGTCGGCGTGTTGAAGGAGCTTCCTGACGAAGTGCGTTTTGCCGGAGCCCGTCGGTCCTGCGATGACGCAAGTGAAGGGATGCTGCCACCGAGGGTCCATGGTTTGAGGTCTATCCGTTGTCGTGGTAACCCGCTCTTGTAAATTTCGTACGAGTGAACTGGAGTGGTGGTGGGTACAACGTCGGTCGTCGTTGTCTGTTCACGTTCAGAGATGGTGCTGGGGGTGGGTACAACGTGGGTGGACGGTTCACTGTGAGGGATGAAATCCGGTGGGTCTTGAGACGTAGTAGGTGTACTTGGTGTAAGTGTAGAGCTCGACGTGGCTTGTACGCGGGGTGTGGTGGTGGTGGTGACTGGGCTCGATACGACTGGTGCTCTCTGTAGACCCGTTTCACTGATGGCTGGTGTTCTCAGTTGGTTAAGTAACGTACTGACATAGGCTACGTCGTAAAACACACCTCCGTACAACACACTCAGCAGGGTTAGCAATAGCACCCCAAAGACCACTTGCGCTTTGCGCGTTTTGCGAGACGCTGTCTTCGGAGGCAGCTGCTGTTGGTCCATAGCACTGGGGTCGGACGTGGAATGAAGGAGGACGGCAGTGGTGTCTGGCTTTATAGTCGTTTCACCTGGTTGGCCGCGACCCAGGAATTGAAGGAACTGGGCCAGCCTTGCCATTTTACGAAATGAAACAGTTTGCCACGTCGACGTTCCGTTTTCAAAATCTGCTCCACCGTGTAGTAGTCTTGCTGTGTTTTCACAACAGGCTGTAATTCCGTCTCGTAAAACGTCCCCAGCAACGTTTCCCCTTGGAGATCTTCCAGTTCATAGACTCGCCGCTGTCGGGGTAGGCGCCGTTTAATCAGGAAGTGCTCATCGCTCCAGTTGGGCAAGTAACTTTTCTCGAACTTGCCCTTGACTTTACTGATCCGTACAGGGTCCCCGACCTTGTACACCGCCTTCGTCGTTCGCTGCGATGGCCTGGGGTACAAGACACGCCGGACTTGGGCTTCATTGCGTTGGGTCACGGTAATGGGGGCTCTCTCTATACTTCGATGATAGGCTCGATTGTAACCCCTCACCAGTTTCGGGAGAACATCGATGTACCGCCTTGTATTCTTATAGGTGAAATATTTATACATGCGGCCTTTGAATGTCCTGTTGAACCTCTCCACCACGGAAGCCTTGGTCTCGTTGTACGTATGGAAGAAAAACACCTTCTGTTTCTTGAGAAAGGCTTGGAACGGTCTGTTGAGGAATTCCGTGCCTTCGTCGGTTTGCAAATACAAGGTTTGCGCCCGGTCTTGAAGATGTCTTTGAACGCCGCTATGAGATTTGCCCCCGTTTTCGTCCGGATGGGTACCACCCACGCATACTTGGATAGGATATCGATGCACGTCAAGATATACCGATTCTCATCGTTGTGTTTGGCAAAGGCGCTCATATCCACCAAATCCGCTTGCCACTGGGCATCTATTCCTCCCACGATGACCCGGTTCCGTAGAAAATGGCGACGGACAGATCGATGTAAGGTATAGGTGTCTTGTCTTCTTAACCAATCTCGGACTTGGGCACGTTGTACCCCCTGGGGTTTGGCCGCTCGATAGAGAGCCGACAATGCACTATAGGCTGCCGGACTGTCGGGACTGTAGTATAAGTTATCCAACACCTTCTCCCAGCGCTTCATGGTGACAAAATGATGATGGACCCTGGCTCTATCGTTTATTTATAACGGGTATATCTTGGGCCGGAGTTTCTTTCTGATTTTCTTGGTCAATGGTCAATGACCAGTCCAACTCGTCTGATGACCGCTTGATAAGCACTTCATCCACATCCACCACGGCATCTTCCAATGCAGACCATAGATCAGGGTGAAGGGTAAAATGCACTGTACCTCCATCTAGCCGAGCCAATTGAGCAAAGAAAGGGCCGCGTCGGATGTACACATCGTGACACAAGTGGATGAGGTCGCCGTCCAGTTCACCAGACAACACCCGTTTGAATTTGGTCCAGCCCTCCAGGGACAGACGAATGTGAGCCGGGCACGGTTGTGTAGGGTCCGTGTCTCCCACCACCTCCTCCATGATATCGACCTTATCCGCATACACGTGCAGGAAAACCTCGGGGGTCAAGCTGAAATACGCCAGTACTATATGCTCCGTCATGGTCAGTACGTGAATGGTACCAGATTTCACTGTCTCTCGTATTTATAGGGAGAACCCCGTGAGATCAAAGGATCAGGTGGTCATGTCATTGGGCTGACTGAGTCTAGCGGGGTAATCAATGGCATCGTCGTCGGGTTCATGTAGTTGTTCATGGGGTTCAGCCGCCGCGTCTTCCATAGCACGAACCCACGCTAATTGGTCGGGTGATCGGTCGTCCGGTATAAATAACTGGTCCACCAGAGGGACTACTTTCTCCAAGGCTGACCACAGAGAGGGTGTTAAGAGAAAACTTCGCGCCGGCTCTTGGTAGCGACCCACCCGTGGGTAGAGCGCAGTATGGTATACGTAGATGGCATTGTCCAGGTGAATCAGGTGTCCGTCTAACTCTCCGCTCAACACCCGTTTAAACTTAGTCCAGCCATCACGCTCTAGTGTCACCCTATCCGATAAAGTCTCAGCGTGCTCAAAGCAAATATTTCCACAATCTTCGACCAGGGTGACTTTAGCTTCATACACGTATAACTTCACATTGGGTGTATGCGTCAGGATGGCTTGGAGTGATGACATGCTTCCTCTCAATGTCGAACGGAGAATGACACACACTCTGTCTCATCCCCTGTATTTATAGTGTCAATACCACAGCGCCAGGGTGAATAGGGCACAGACTAGTATGAGGCCAACCAGCCGGCGCTGGTTGCGGCGTGAGCGCTCCTGGTCCATAGCGCGAGCATCAAGGATGGCTGTCATAGTCCAGTAGTGGTGAGTGATGGCACGCCTCTCCATCGAGTGCACTCTGTGGAGGACCGCTTCTGTGAACTCGTTCAGGATCTGGCGTCGTCCCTCGTTGTCGTCGCCATCTGCAAACATGGACCGGACCACTGCTCGGTAACCCGTGAATGAATTCACCACGGTGGCATACTGTAAAATGCGAGTCGCATGGGGCTGGATCTCCGCCATGGCTCTGTAGAAATGAAGGTGTGGGATCCAGAGGGACATGTTTTATAGACCAGATGTAGCTCTACGGGTGTAGTCCGTGATACGTACTATTCTGATGGGTTAGTCCAAAAAAAAGGGAGCAACAACAACAACAACAACAACAACACAGATTACAGATCAATCCTTTTATTATGCGTGAACAACATAGAAATGCATGTACTGACCTGTCTGTGGGAGGTTTCCCACAATGGCGTTCACCTTCGCGTCTTTTCGTGTACGTCCGTGTCTTTTCGTTAAAGTCCGTGTATCTTCGGTAAAGTCCGTAGGCATTGGGCAAGGAAGCTTTTTCCCGAGACCGAATCACCGCCAGACATGACTGCATCACCGCGGATGAATACATTCTTGCACTCACTCACACCACAGGTCGAGTGAGGTATCAAATTGAAGCATAGGTGAAGGAGCATTTAATGGACTGGGTGTGGAGTTGACATATCGATAAAAAATGGATATGACCTTGAACTGATCACGTGACCTCCCCGTGAGGGAAAATCCCCAGAACCAAGTCAGTACATGCATCCCATAGTCCCAGGTCACGCCCGATTCACGCAGACCGGGAGTGACGTCATACACCTGCGCACAACCGTGATGGAAAAAACCCAGAACCAAGTCAGGACATGCATTCCACACAGGCAGAATGCAGGCAGGCAGACAGGAAGGCAGGCAGGCAGGCAGGGAGGCAGGCAGGCAGGTCAGGTCAGGTAAGTCAGATTGCAATGAATACACCCCTTTCCCTAAAAATCGACTCCTCTTATACGTTTTTCTATAATCCACCATTTTGTCCCACCACCCACAAGCCGCCATCTTGTCCCACCACCCATACGACACAAAAACTGGCCGCCATCTTGTACCCACCACACGACACAAAAACTGACCGACGACACAAAAACTGGCCGCCATCTTGTACCCACCTCCCACACCACACACACACATCACATCACGACACAAAACCTGGCCGCCATCTTGTACCCACCTCCCACACCACACGACACAAAAACTGGCCGCCATCTTGTACCCACACCAAAAAGGACACAAAAACTGGCCGCCATCTTGTACCCACACCAAAAAGGACACAAAAACTGGCCGCCATCTTGTACCCACCACACGACACAAAAACTGGCCGACGACACAAAAACTGGCCGCCATCTTGTACCCACCATGCACTGACTGACACTGGACCAAGCCGCCATTTTGAACCCACACCATAAAGGACACAAAAACGGGCCGCCATCTTGGTCCCACCACGGTCGCCGCAACATTGTAGCGATCGGGTTGCAACATTGTTGCAATTCTATAAAGGACACAAAAACTGGCCGCCATTTTGAACCCACCATGCACTGACTGACACCACCACACGACACAAAAACTGGCCGCCATTTTGAACCCACACCAAAAAGGACACAAAAACGGGCCGCCATTTTGAACCCACCATGCACTGACTGACACCACCACACGACACAAAAACTGGCCGCCATTTTGAACCCACACCAAAAAGGACACAAAAACTGGCCGCCATCTTGGACCCGCACCATCTTGGTCACACCTCCTACCACACACGACACAAAAACTGGCCGCCATCTTGGACCCACACCATCTTGTACCCACCTCCTACCACACACGACACAAAAACTGGCCGCCATCTTGGACCCACACCACACACGACACAAAAACTGGCCGCCATCTTGGTCCCACCTCCCACCACACATCACTCACGCATGCGCACACGCCCATTGTGACGTCATCCCAAGTTCTGCGCATGCGCAGTGAGGCGCTATTCTATCAATTTGCGCGCTACTTACTACTAGCGACCTATGTATTCTGAGTACATGTTATATCACTGATTTGAGTGAGCTAGTTAATTGCATTTTATCACATATTAGTTGGGACCTATATACATAGTTTATGTGTGTCCAACCTTCCTACACAGAGTATAGGTTATCGGACTTCAAACAGCGACCTATGTATTCCGAGTACATGTATTTAACATCACTGATCTGGGATAATTGAGAGAATTATGGACCTACATACATAGTTTATGTGTGTCCAACCTTCCTACACAGAGTACAGGTGATCGGACTTCACACAGCGACCTATGTATTCCGAGTACATGTATTGTAATATCACTGATCTGGGATATTTGAGTGAGATAGTTAACTGCATATTATCAGATTAGTTATGGGACCTACATACATAGTTTATGTGTGTCCAACCTTCCTACACATAGTATAGGTGATCGGACTTCACACAGCGACCTATGTATTCTGAGTACATGTTATATCACTGATTTGAGTGAGCTAGTTAATTGCATTTTATCACAGATTAGTTATGGGACCTACATACATAGTTTATGTGTGTCCAACCTTCCTACACATAGTATAGGTGATCGGACTTCACACAGCGACCTATGTATTCTGAGTACATGTAATATCACTGATTTGAGTGAGCTAGTTAATTGCATTTTATCACAGATTAGTTATGGGACCTACATACATAGTTTATGTGTGTCCAACCTTCCTACACATAGTATAGGTGATCGGACTTCACACAGCGACCTATGTATTCTGAGTACATGTTATATCACTGATTTGAGTGAGCTAGTTAATTGCATTTTATCACAGATTAGTTATGGGACCTACATACATAGTTTATGTGTGTCCAACCTTCCTACACATAGTATAGGTGATCGGACTTCACACAGCGACCTATGTATTCTGAGTACATGTAATATCAATGATTTGAGTGAGCTAGCTAATTGCATTTTATCAAAGTTTAGTTATGGGACCTAAATACACAGTTGAAGTGTGTAAGACCTTCCTACAAAGAGTATAAGTGGTCAGAATTCACACAGTGACTTATGTACCCGAGTCAAATTATATTACACAATGTATTAATGATCTGGGACATACCGAGTCATAATATGGTAAATAAAAATTTATATCCACCTTCCTGTACAGAGTACACGTAAAGGTGGTCAGACTTCACACATTGACTTTTGTATCTGAAGTCAATTATTCGTCATGTATCGATGATTTGTGATCTATCGAGTGTTGCATTGTTTTCTTGTATTCAACATCACAGTTTATTCATAGTAAACAACACCCTTGTCTTCTCATCTACATGTAGCTGCAGAGTGTTATGTTGGGCCATCTGCTTCAACAGATGAGAGGGCTACAGGTATATGCACATTGTTCATCATTCTATCACAGTAATGAGACTTTGTTTGCATACGATGGTGTCACTTTTCTATCACCAGTAGTATGCCGGCCATTGTGGTTGATTTTTTTGTAAGGGTGTTCAGGAATGGTGAAGATTCAACACAGTTCCATTTTGTTCCTCTTCTATATGTAATATGGTACCACAGCTTTAGCCTGAATATTTGTTGTATCACATTACCATTTCATCTTTTCTGTCACATCCAATGATACCGGTAGCCATTATCTTGTGATGCAGGCATGTCAGAGACCAATTATTTCACATAGTCCAAGTTATGAAATAATGCACACACTTCCACCATCATCCGAAACCCTGTAATGTATCATCCGAAACCCTGTAATGTAATGATCCGCACTGTGACGTGTCTCTGATCTTTCTTGCAAGCAGTTGGTCCTATTAAACAAATAAAGAATTGTGCAATATAATTTGTCTTCACTATCCTGTCAATATAAGCTTACATTTGTAAGTACCATTCTACAGGGGTTGAAATGTTTGTAAAACTTTACTTGTCCCAGGTGACAAGGGACTATTTTTTTTACTTGTCACCTTGTTGACAGTAGTTGTCTCAAAATATTACCAAGTTTTGACTTCCTTATATAACCGTGTTCTAATTTTTCATGAAATATAACAACCAATTAGATTCAGACTTTGTTCTGTTATTCTTTTAGTGTATTTATTTGGGTAGTAGAATACACAGACAGACAGACAGACTACACCATGTATACAGACAAATTACCATTTTGATTGGCTTAGGTGAAGGAAAGTAATTATGATAATCAGCGTCGTCTGCCGATTTTTGTAATTTGTCCCCGTGTTTTGCAATACACAGAAAATTTATCGTACAGCTTTAAAACTTCACACAGTATATAAACTAAAAAAAAGAAATTCCCCCATATGTAATTAATCTGGGAATTGACGAAAATCACCAATACCTACCATGTTATTTTGGGGCTACGATGACATTGACCTGCCAATGTTATAAAACATGCAGACTTGGTGTCATGGCGTCAAAAAATAACCTACAAATCTCCCATCTAATTGCTGTTTTCGCGATTTGTTGAGAATTACTGGAAGGATTTTCTTGATACTTTGGAATAAAATTAGTACTTTTTATTTTATTTCCTGTGTGAAGTTTCAATATCCCCCGATCAATTGTCTCCGAAATACCGCCGGATATATTATCTGTGACAGACAGTAGAACCAGTATTTTTACAAGGGAAAGAATGTTTTCAATATCATGTGAGTCACTCTTTCGACGGATAATTTTTGGCAAGAAATTCTTGATTGTTCTGCCTTCTTGTGACTGGGATTTCATTCCGACGTTTCAGAAAACGATCCATATTACTGTCGAAGAATAGTTGCCACTAACGCTCTATTCAACCAAAATGACCGAACCACCATGACCAAACGTGTTATCGCTAGGCTGCATTCAGATTCTATCAGCTACGCTGATTGGCTGGATGGAGTTATTAGACTAATGAAATCGCGCGTACCATAATCACTCGACTTGTCACAAGGTTATTTTCTATCTTCGCGCACAGGAGAGCGGTTTTCAAAACGACAGTGACAACAACGACATCGGTCATACGGGCCATGAAATCACGTAAATTTTATCAACTTCGAGGCCTGCGGAAACTATGCTACACACATTGTTTTGTTAGGCGAAGTATATATCTGTTACAAATAAAAACGGCACTTTATGGCTTTGTTGTCGCAGGCGACAAGTCCTTTTTCTTTTTACATGTCACTTGCGAAAATCACATCTGCAGATGAAGCCTTCATGACCCCCCCCCCACTCACCAACAGAGTGGCAAAATTATTCATTCTTGTTGCTGGTTTTAGTATGGTCTATGAGCATCATATATCTGATTATTAGCATTGAAAATGACAGATTATTTCTTACATCTTCAATCGCGATAAAATCCATTACAAGATGATGATGTTCACTCTGTGGGAGCCATATACACTGTCGCCTCCTTCATCTTCCTCCAACAGTCAGACTCAAACAAATGGCTTCTTTCTGACCTTCTCCCTGTTACACTTTCTGTAGGAGAAAATATTAAATGGAGTAAGATCTAATATAACTAATTTATTCATAAAGGTTGGGGGAAATATCCCGATTTTCATGACAAGCACTCACTCACTCGGCCCCTCGCAACCCCTGGCAATTTCTCATGCCACCACCCTGCCTCGGGAATATCTCATGAAATCAATCCCACATGGTCTTGCCACATAAAAATAGTATATATTTTCACCACCCCCCCCCCCTCCTCCCCCACACACACACTTTACCACCATGCCCCCTTATCTGGATTGGAAAAAAAATCATAATTACTAACATGGATATTATAGTATACTAATTTGGTAGCTACCACCCTATGTTGCATGTTTGTAAATCTCATCCATTTGCCTCTTGACCCCCCCCCCTCCCCCCTAACTGGATGTGTGTGTAGTGGGCATGGTGGGGGGGGGGGGTTATGTAGTGGGAATGCTGGGGGTGGGGGGTTATGGGGTAATACATGGTACAGCTATGATGTATCATTTATCAAGTCTTATCAATGACTTCTCAAATTTCCTTTGATTGTGTCCTTATAATGTATTCACTTACTACTTGTCATCCATCATGGTGTATTTCATAAACATCAAAATGACTTCTTCATCGATCAGGCACTAGGGCAGCTGGACTTCTCACACTTCTCACTTGATCACTGGATAAACAGTTACACAATGTTGACATGATATTACCCAATTGGACACAAAATGTTGCCAACATTTGATATAGTCTTACGACATTATGTAACTATTATAAATTCATTGGACTGATTAGAATTTCAGGCAAAATTGAGGGGTGACTGAATGTTAATAGATGTTTTGAATTATTATAGGATTATAACATGCATAGGAATATGTCCAGTGAACAATACTATATAATGTCTTTTTTTTTTGGAATAGGAGATTAATGCATATTAGTTTGCAAGGACCTTAGAGTTCAACAATCCACAAAGTGTATTGCAAGTATTTTTGTGGACAACGCGGCTGATAATTACTGGTATCCATATGTATATAGCTGTTGACCTATGCAGATATAGTGACAGTTTAATTAATTCTTTTTTGGAAATACATAGGAAATTATATAGCCTGTAAGGGCCTTAGATTGCACTCATCCACAACTGGTATGGAAAAACGACATGCTAAATGTAATAAGTGATTGGAAATTGCAAAATACTGCCAAGTGGTAACAGTAAATTATATCAATGACATATTAAAACAGACAACAGACAGCAAAATTCTTTCACGCAATGAATAAATGAACCGAGAATGAACAATGAAGCATAGCCCAGTTTTCGACACAGCTTCGATTTCAGAACGTAAATCGAAAGCAACGGGGACGAGATTTCTGTGCGTAACGTATTCAGTTCAAACAATTGTTTGTCCATATTACTTACCAGAAAACAGATGTAACGGGACGAGTAATGTTCATTGTTAAGCTGCCAACAACACCACACGTTCTCCGCCTCACACTGCAATCCAGCAGGTGGCGCTTCATAAAACGAAGGACGATAACCGATGACCAGTTGAACCATAGTCCAGTTGAACGTTGAACCAAAAAGTGGTTCTTTTGACGACCACCGCGGGAAAAACAATAACGAGGGCGGGAAATACGTTGAACCGAAAAACAGTTGAACGTATACTCGGTCGGGAATAATTTTGACCCACACAACAGTATTACGTCTTTCATTTTTGATAACTTCTATGATTGTTTCTGACTGTTGATAGGCTATTTTATGAGCGAAAATAGTAATATACCATTAAAATAAGTGCATTTCAGCGAAGTTTCCCAAATCGACACGCGTTATTAACGACTTGGACATTCAGTTTTAAGCATAACCACATGGTTTATTTGGAAAAGTCTGCAGAATTTAACTTAATATTAATAAGAAAATTACTCCCTGTTCTCAGACATTCATATCCCATTGTTTCGGTCATGTTGGTGTCGTTTTACCATGCACGGAGTTTCATGTGGTTGAACGTATAACCAGTTATAGGTTGAACGTAGAACCAATAATAGGTTCAACGTTTACGCACAAGCTAGTATCATGTGGTTATACGTAGAACCAGTTATAGGTTGAAAGAAGAACCAATAACAGGTTCAACGTTTACCTCCATGCAAGTATCAATATATGCTTGAATTCGAACTGAAAACGTTCAACCAGATTCCGGGTAAACGTTTACTGTCATTAAAAATTGGTTCAACGTTGAACTGATAACCATGATAACAGGTTGAACATTTACTCCCTGAAATTGGCCGTTTTTACAGTGTTCTGTAGTTCCACCCCAACCCTAGTCTCTATCAAGGTTTAGCAACTTTTTTCGAGAAAATGGCGCCAAGTTCAACCGAAGGAAAATAAGTCTTCGTCCAGTCCAAATAAACACGTATAGATCTGTCTTACCTCGCTGTCGGCAGCGCTCTGGTATAATACGTGTTTATTTGGACTGGACGAAGACTTCTTTTCCTTCGTTTGAACTTGGCGCCATTTTCTCGAAAAAAGTTGCTAGACCTTGATAGAGACTAGGGTTGGGGGTGGAACTACAGAACGGTAGATAGAAGTACCTGTGGTTTTAGACGGACAAAGGAAATTTTTGTTGCACTCGGCCATGTTAACAATAACGCACTGAATCCGTTCCTCCGTTTTTCATTTCACTTCCCATTGTAACACGGCTAGGCTTACCTCTTCAGCAAAATCACTGATTCCATCTCGGACTAGAATTCCCTTCTTTTGGTTAATAATTCGCGGTTTTCATCGCATGATGCGTGCATGTAACTTAGTCCAATAAAATGGATCGTTCAGGCTCTTGTTTAATATGCTGGAGTTATTGGGAGCCAGAACGTCCTATAGAGAATGTCATTTTGTCCATAGGAGCCACGCTGACCACCACACCGACCCTTGAAAATTCACTGTTTTTGTCGAAATACAGCAATGCCATGTCTACTCACCATGCAAAAACTGTTCTCTGGTATGTTTTCATCCAAGTCGCACCACTAGTAAATGTGGATGGGTCCGCAATAAATTATGTCAAACCGTCAAAGTTGTGTCGTAAATTCACCAGCCACTTTTTCTCCTGGAAGCATGGCTTCTTCGTAGTAAAAGGAAGAACAAAAGAATGGAAGCGACGTCACAAACACCACGTGACACAACCCGCGGTCAAGTTTAAAATGCGCTGACACTGACGGGGGACAAAAAGGGGCTTAATGCCGCGTTGAAAACTGGCGCCGATGACTACGAAGTAACGTACTGCTTTCCATTACATTCACGAGACAACTACACACGCCTATACTCAGTCTCTGCAGACAGAGCAACAGGCAGTGAGCATTCTCTGACCTACTTAGCAGCCACTCTGCATATAATCTGAGTCTATTTTGGGAAACAACACTCTGCGGGGAGATCGCACTGTGATCACTCGGGAACTGGTTATTTCGAACTTATTAAACCCCACAACTCGATTTTTAATCACATAATTTATATTTTTGAGTCAAGCCAAGAGATTTTTTGTTTACTACAATGGTGAACGGAAATTTATTATTGACGGAAATAGCGAGAACAACAACATGGTCGGGTGAGACATCAAATCGGAAAATCCGTGAATTTTTTGGGAGATTCTGAAAAATCCAGAAATCTCGATATATCCGGAATACTACCTCTGTTAAGTTAATATTTGAAAAAGGAAAATTTGGCGACTTTTGATTAATATTTCGTCTATTGAAATATTGAGTTTGTATAGGCCTATTATTGAAATATTGACGCCCCATTAGAAGAGATAATACGGAGCGATATTCGCAGAATGAAGTAGGTTTACTCCAACAATATATTACTGTTGTAGGCCCTCATTTCAAAGGCATATTTGAATTTTCAACGTATCTTCCACTCCCCAAATATTACGCGTTAGGATTTTCTCGCGGAAAGCCGATTCGCAAATGACAGCCCCTTTTTTGTTCCCCGTGTCAGTGCGTGTTCATTTCGCCTACGAACCTTGACCGCGGGTTGTGTCACGTGATGTTTGTGACGTCGCTTCCATTCTTTTGTTCTTCCTTTTACTACGAGGAAGCCATGCTTCCAGGAGAAAAAGTGGCTGGTGAATTTACGACACACTAACTTTGACGGTTTGACATAATTTATTGCGGACCCATCCACATTTACTAGTGGTGCGACTTGGATGAAAACATACCAGAGAACAGTTTTTGCATGGTGAGTAGACATGGCATTGCAGTATTTCGACAAAAACAGTGAATTTTCAAGGGTCGGTGTGGTGGTCAGCGTGGCTCCTATGGACAAAATGACATTCTCTATAGGACGTTCTGGCTCCCAATAACTCCAGCATATTAAACAAGAGCCTGAACGATCCATTTTATTGGACTAGCATGTAACTTGGCTTTCCTGT
Source organism: Hanleya hanleyi (assembly GCA_036873755.1). Lineage (NCBI taxonomy): Eukaryota > Metazoa > Mollusca > Polyplacophora > Lepidopleurida > Hanleyidae > Hanleya > Hanleya hanleyi. The sequence goes on from JAVTVY010011542.1 coordinate 34,503, forward strand.
TTCTTTTCTTCTTTGTCTTCTACTCGTTGAAAATTGCTCGCCACAACAGATCGAACGTTTGTCGAGTTATGAGAAAAGTGTGACCTGTCATAGACAGGGACGGGGACTGCGCAATAACCTGTTAAATTCAAACTAAGGAACTCTAGCTATGATAGGTGTATATAGAGCGAGGGGCGTGGCAACCCCTATCACATAATGGGATCTGATTTATGATACAACAACAACAACAACAACAATTAATCAACGCAAATTAAATTAGACTCATTCAGCTGAATGTTTTCCAGCCAATACATAGATCGTGCTGGTACACAGATTCAATATAAAAGCCGGCATGGCTGAAGGCATATTTGACCGCTCAATGCCCACACACGGATCAAATATGAATTTCACGGTGAATATTTTTGAATGAGTTTTGGATCATTCACATGTATCCATCCATTTATGATAAATGAACTGGATCATCACCGCTGAATGGACATGACGTTTTTCCCTGACAGGGTGCAATTGGATTGGCCCCGATTCAACAAACTCCTTCACTGTATCATCGATCCAAGAATGATGGATCAGCAATCCATTAATAATATCAGCGAAACATGCAATTTTACACTTCAAACATTTGCTGTAAATTTTACAGTAATATACAGGCATATTTTAGTGCAGGTCAGTAATTTACTGTTAAATATTGCGAAATACACTATTCAGTTTAATTTCATGTATATTTACTGTAAATTCACATTAGTCAATGTACATTTTACATTGAATTACGGCCAATTTTCTACACAAAATCTAAGGCAAATTACTATAAAATTTACAGCAGATTTATTCTATCATCTAAGGAATAGTTTTCACCAACAATTTAAAAGAAATTGCATGGCAATTCAATTCAATTCAATTTATTGTACCGAAAGAAGAACAACAAACAACCCTCATGGGGCATGGTGCCTTATTATCTCACTGGATCACCAGCTTTTTTCCATTTAAGGAATATTTAATGACTATATTTACTTGTTTTATAGCTCTCAAGTTAGCTAAACTGTATTACTGTCAGTTAATTTAGGTATTAACAGACAGTGATAGTGTACCCGAGCTCCGCCAGCGATTGGTCGTTCGATACGCGCCATTTTGGATCGAGACCAGCTTTCTCACTGGCTAGCTATTTTCAGGATGAAAGGGCTTCCCTCAAACAGCAGTCATGGCGACCAACGATATCAGGAGGAATGTGATGTTGAAGCAAGCTCTTGCTGTTGTCAATCAAACACAAGATCTGCCCTTCAGTTATAAGGAATTCTCCAAGTTCTACTTTTTCCCTGCCTCTGATTGTATTAAAAAAAACTTGACGTTTTTATTCCCACAGCAAATGCACACATTCTTTTCCCGAACTTTCAGCGGAGTTGCCATCTCTGATCTCCGCCATGCTGGATCTGTCAGAAATCCCGAAAACCACGGGTGTCCGGTCCCATGACGCAAGCATGGCCTCGTTCTCGATCTCAAAATCTGCTGTCAAACACGTACCTTGGATTAGCCAGACACTGGCCCTCCGAAGCAGGGCCCAGTGCTATAGGCAATCAAGTTAGCTATTTTGATGTGCACCAAGGGCCAAACATTGCAGTTTATACGAAATGTGGGCTATGTTTGATTTGCAATTATTTTGCTGCAAGAAGGGCACATTAAACACGTAAATGCCTTTAAGCCAGTAGGAGTTATTTCATGCCGCTTTAGGCTTACAGTTGTTATACAGCTTTAGGGGCATAATGTGCATTTGAATGGCTTTTCACTAGTATGAAGTATTTCATGTTGCCTTAGGTTTCCATTCTGTTTACAGCTGATATCTTCCAATCATAAGACACATGTATGTCAAGTCTCGTAATCATCCGTTGAAAGCTGACAATTGCAGCAAACTTTCGATGTACAGGTGTAGGCCTACATGTGCACTGCTGCTGAACAGAAAACCTTATCATTAGATTCGGACATTAGAGCACCCCAAGCATCCTTGGTGTAGTGCCATAACTGACCACATTAGTAGAATACCCACCTCTCGTATTATTTTTTAATTCTTATTTATTTATATTTTTATATTGTTGAACAAAAAACGTTATAATTTTCAGAGATGGCCCACTGACGATGACATTCTCTCTCCCCCTCTCACAATTTCTCTCCGTACTTCTAAAGGCGAGACAAAACGAGTCATTTTCTTATTTCATCCTTGTCTTCCATGAGTAGTGATCGCCTTTTGTGTGAGTAACAATGAACATTTGTTGGTAACAATGAACATTTGTATAGCTTTATACCAGTATGAGTTTCTTCATGCTCCTTCAGGATTCTATTTAGTGTACTGCTATATGGGCATATTGAGCACTTGAATGGCTTCTCACCAGTATGAGTACTTTCATGTTGCATTAGGTGTCAACTCTGAATGGGCAAAGTGAACATTTGAATGGCTTCTCACCATTATGAGGGCGTTCATGTCGTTTCACACTTTTTGTACAGCTATACGGGCACCGTGATCATTAGAACGGTTTTTCACCAATATAACGTCTTTCATGCTGCCTTAGGTTTCCCCTCTGTTTACAGCTGAATGGGCACAGTGGACATTTGAATGGCTTTTCACCAGTATGAGTCATTTCATGCTGCTTTAGGTTTTCATTTGTTATACTGCTATACGGGCATATTGAACATTTGAATAGCTTTTCACCAGTATGAGAGCGCTCATGTCGTTTCAGGTTTCCACCTGTTATAGCGCTAAACCGGCATATTGAGCAGAAAACGGGCATACAGCGACAGAAAAGAACAGCTCTCCAGAGCCTTCATATCTTCCGAAAGAGTGAGTGAGTGAACAGAATTTAACTTCGCTTTCAACAGTATTTCAGCTATATCGCGACCAACCAACTAAGCAGCACCCAGCCCAGTTGTGTTCCTGCTACTTCAAAGAAGAAATTCTTCCGAAAGAGAGACGGCTAAATAAGCACAATGTACACACGTATGAGGTATCCATGTGAAGCATTCGTGAAGGCGCATCCGACAGGATGGGTGACACGTGGAACTGACGTCATTATGCGCATGCGCAGTAGACCAAGTGTATGCAAATATACGTTTTGGGATCTAGGTGAGCCCCTAATGGGCCGATGGAGTTGTATGAGGTATCAATGTAAAGCAGTCGTGAAGGAGCATCTGCCCGGACTAGTGTATCGTCCGCGCTCAACATTCCGCGCATGCGCAGACAGGGGAATTGTGGGAAAAGTGAATGGAAATAGACGTTTTGGGATTTAGGTGGGCCACTAGTGGTCTGTTGGAGTCGAGCGAGGTATCAATGTGAAGCACACGTGAGGGTGCATCCGACTGTGTGGGTGTGGGGTAGGAATATCGTCATTCTGCGCATGCGCAGGCAGGCCCTAGTATGGAAATATACATTTTGGGGCCGATGTGAACCACTAGTGGTCCAAATGGGTTGTGTGAGGTGTCAAAGTAAAGCTGTGTAGGGCATAGGGTACACTAGGGTGTGGGTGCACCAAGTATGTGCGTGTGTGTGCCTGCCTACGATGACGTCACTTCCGAGTAGCGCAGGGTCAAAGGTCACTTCCCTGGGTACTGTAGTTTTACATCCGGGTCCTCATCTTACATCCTGGTTTTCCATGTTTATTGTCACACTCACCGTCGTTAGTGCGTCCATGCGTTAAGACGGGCGCTGGGGACGCCTCAAAAATGTTGGGAAAGCCTCTCCGAGTTCGAAGAGCTCCGGAGCTCGAGCTCCAAGAGCTCCGGAGCTCCGAGAGTGCAGCACAGGTACACGCGCATGCCTGCGATGACGTCATTTCCGAGCGCCGCAATTTTTGAGCTCCGAGAGCTCCGATCCAAGAGTTCTGCCCGGTAGTGGCGTTGGTGGTGGCGTTGGTGGCGTTGGTGGTGGCGTTGGTGGCGTTGGTGGTGGCGTTGGTGGTGGTGTTGTTGGTGTGTGTGTGTGTGGTGGTATTATTGGTGTATGGTGGTGTTTGTACATATGAGTGAGTGTGAGTGAGTGAGTGAGTGAGTGAGTGAGTGACTCAGTGAGTCAGTGAGTGAGTGAGTGAGTGTGAGTGAGTCAGTGTGAATGAGTCAGTGTGAGTGAGTCAGTGAGTGAGTGAGTGAGCGAGTGTGAGTGAGTGAGTGAGTGAGTGAGTGAGTGAGTGAGTGAGTGAGGCGTCCCCAACGCCCGTCTTAACGCATGGACGCACTAACGACGGTGAGTGAGTGAGTGAGTGAGTGAGTACTCTCACTCACTCACTCATTCTCCCTCACTCATACATGCGTAATGCGGCTCAGGCATACACCAGTACACCATTTGGAGCAATAGTGGTCCATCTCTACACCAAATACGTCCATTCACTTCCCCAAAATGGCCACTTTACTTTCTACACACAACTGCGCATGCGCAGATTGACTTGACTTGCAATAAAAAACACACACCATTCTGATTCTTCCCGACAAAAGCTTTACTTTGACACCTCCCACAACCCATTTGGACCACTAGTGGTTCACATCGGCCCCAAAATGTATATTTCCATACTAGGGTCTGCCTGCGCATGCGCAGAATTACGATATTCCTACCCCACACCCACCCAGTCGGATGCACCCTCACGTGTGCTTCACATTGATACCTCGCTCGACTTCAACAGGCCACTAGTGGCCCACCTAAATCCCAAAACGTCTATTTCCATTCCCTTTTCCCACAATTCCCTGTCTGCGCATGCGCGGAATGTTGAACGCGGACGCTACACTAGTCCAGGCAGATGCTCCTTCACGACTGCTTTACATTGATACCCCATACAACTCCATCGGGCCATTAGGGGCTCACCTAGATCCCAAAACGTCTATTTACATACACTTGGTCTACTGCGCATGCGCATACTGACATCAGTTCCACGTGTCACCCATCCTGTCGGATGCGCCTTCACGAATGCTTCACATGGATACCTCATACGACTTCATAGAACCAAGAGTGGACCACCTAGTCCCCAAAACATCTATTTCCATATCCTTTTCCCATAATTCCCTGTCTGCGCATGCGCAGAATGGTGACCACGGCCGAGCCACTAGTCCAGGCGGATGTCCCCTCATGTGTGCTTCACATGGATACCTCACTCGACCCAATCGGCCTATTAGGGGCTTACCTAGATCCCAAAACGTCTATTTCCATACCCTTTTCCCACAATTCCCTGTCTGCGCATGCGCAGACTGGTGACAACGACCGAGACACTAGTCCAGGCGGATACCCCCTCATGTGTGCTTCACAATGATACCTCATACGACTCCATCGGGCCATTAGGGGCTTACTTAGATCCAAAAACGTTTATTTCCATAGCCTTTCCCCACAATTCCCTGTTTGCGCATGCGCAGAATGGTGACAACGCCCGAGACACTAGTCCAGGCGGATGCTCCCTCATGGGTGCTGCACACGGATACCTCACTCGACCCAATCGGTCCACTAGGGGCTTACCTAGATCCCAAAACGTCTATTTCCATACCCTTTTCCTACAATTCCCTGTCTGCGCATGCGCAGAATGGTGACAACGCCCAAGCCACTAGTCCAGTCAGATGCCCCCTCATGTGTGCTTCACAATGATACCTCATACGACTCCAGCGGGCCATTAGTGGCTTACCTAGATCCCAAAACGTCTATCTCCATACCCTTTTCCCACAATTCCCTGTCTGCGCATGCGCAGAATGGTGACAACGCCCGAACCACTAGTCCAGGCAGATGCCCTCTCATGTGTGCTTCACATTAATACCTCACTCGACCCAATCGGCCCAATAGTGGCTCCCCTAGATCTCAAAACGTCTATTTCTATACACTTTGGCGACCGCGCATGCGCAGAATGACGCTATTTCAACCCCGCACCCAGCCCATCAGATGCCCCTTCACGAATGCTTCACTTTGATACCCCACCCGACCCCATTGGACCATTAGGCCCCCCCCCCCAGCTCCAAAACGTCTATTTCCATACCCTTGGTCCACCGCGCATTTGCAGAATGACGCTATTTCAACCCCACACCCAGCCCATCAGATGCCCCCTGACGTAAGCTTCACAATGATACCTCATACGACCCCATCAAATCATCCATACCCCATACAGGCATTTTCACGTATAGATTTAATATGCAAATGTTCGAATCAGGGAAGATAATCCGGCATTTGACAAAAACTACAAAAGTGCATCAAGAGTTACCTCCCCCTAGATTGGAACTCTTCTGTGTTGGGGTAGTTTTGTCAAAATACTCGCTTCTGATTGGCTGTCGCTGTGACGTCAGAGGTCATATGCAAATTTTTGAGGTCATTTAAGTGCAAAGGGGTGAATACGACTTGAAGTCCACTTACTATACTACTGACATCAGACAGGCATTCTCGGCGCGCGACACATACAAGAACCCTGGTTATTTCCTAGCATTTTTCTCTCCACAAGTCATGTCGCCAGCTATGTAAATGCCATAGTACGGCGTTTGTAAAGTAAAAACAATATTTTTGTAACTTTGCATGATAAGCTTGTTCAAAGAAAATACCGAAGTTTGATTTTGTTAACGCTCACAGTCTAAAGTGACATAAAACAGCGACAGTAGTTCTTGTTTTGTTTTTGACTTCTCGAATACATTTTAGGATGGATTTGTTTTTATAGTCTAAAATATGACACCTTGAACCAAAACGAATCTAATGTTTTCAAAGTCGCCATATCTACAGTGCTATTACATCGAAATATTATTTTGGTTATTTAGGTGTCATATTTTGCATATATTAAAAATTCCATGCTATGATGTATAAGAAAAAGCCAAAAATCAGACGGAAGCACAATTTCAAAAGTCTATGCTGTTTTACCTTACTTTTGTGTCTGAGCTTTAACAATATCTAACTGATATATCTGAGGATATTCGATTATTAGTTGATTCCTTGTTTTAGGATAATTCAGATAACTATACATCGAAATATTATTTTGATTATTTTTTAGGTGTTATATTTTGGATATATCAAAAACTTCATGCTTTTCTGTTCTATTCTCCCAGTGTCACAGAATCTAGTGACATTTGTTTATGTTATTCTGACAGGTTTTCTTGTAATAATTGCAGATCAAAGCCCACATTTCGTATAAACTACCATGTTTGGCTCTGGAGACACGCTAAAATTGCCAATAGGAGCTATACAACTAGCAAATATTGTCATTAAACATTATTTAAATGAAAACAATACTGGCGATCCAGTGAGATGCTAAGGCACCATGCCATGTCATTTCATCTAAATTGTTGGTGAAAACTATTTCTTCGATACACGGGCAAAAAATATAGGCCTACCGTAATTATCGAATAAATCTGCTGTAAATTTTACAGTAATTTAATGTAGATTTTGTGTAGTAAATTGCTCGTAATTTACTTCAAAATGTACAGTGACTATTGAGAATTCACAGCAAAAAAACTAAATTAAATTGTGTATTTGGCAATATTTAACTATAAATTACTGACAACTTACCTGCACTGAAAAACTGCCTGTAGACTGCTGTGAAATATAAAGCAAAAGTTTGAAGGTTACATGTGCATGTTTCCCTGATATTATTAATAGATTGCTGATCCATCATTCTTGGATCAATGATACAGTAAAGGAGGTTTTTTTGTTTTTTTTTTAATCGGAACCAATCCGATTTGCAGTCGGTCAGGGAAGAACATGTTCATTCATCGGCGATGATGCAGTTCAATTATCACAAATTGATGGATACATGCAAACGATCCAAACCTCAGTCAAAAATGTTCAACGGGAAATTCAGATTTGACCCGTGTGTGGACCATGAGCGGTCAAACAAGCCCTCAGTCATGCCGGCCTTAATATTGAATCTGTTTACCAGCACAATCTTAGTCAGCTCATTTATTGGCTCGAAAACATTCCGCTGAAGGAGTCTAATTTAATTGGCGTCGATTAATTGTTGTTGTTTTATCATAGATCATATCGCACTCTGTAATAGGGGTTGTCAAGTCTCCTCACTCTATATACACGTATCATAGTGTTCCTGGGTTGAACAGTTATTGCGCAGTCCGCATTCCCGGTCTATTACAGGTCACACTTTTGACATAAACCGGCAAGCGTTCGATCTGTTGTGGCGAGAAGACGAAAAAGAAGAAAAGTCAGGGATAGCGAAGTTACATGCACGAATCCTGCCATGAACACTGCGAATTATTAACTAAAAGAAGGAAATACTAGTTGAAAAAAGGATCAGTGATGTTGCGGAAGAGGTAAGACTAGCCGTGTTAGAATGAGAGTTAACATGAAAAACGAAGGGAAGGGTACAGTGCGTTTTTGTTAACATTAACAAGGCCCAGTAGAATTCGCCTTCGCCCGCCTAAAACTGATACAGGAAGTTTCTCCTGCAGCTCAGTCAGTACCTGTGTTCTAGGTAGAATAAGCATGCATTGTCTATGGAATGCACCATGCTCCTTCACAATCAGGATAAGAGAAATCAGCCAGACTAACTTTTCATTGTCCCCATTGATTTCCATTGTCCATATTATGAACAGATAATTTATATATAAATGACTACACCGAGGTTTAGCCTTGTGATCGGTGTGGACTGGACAACTTGTGGAGAATAGAATACTAATTGTAGGCCTAACGTGTGGGCTCCGGACAAAACCTCCAGCGGAGAAAACCCCCTAGGACAAAACAACCACGGACAAAACCCCCAAGGGCAAAGCAACCAGGGACAAAAACCCCTAGGACAAAAAACCCACGGACAAAACCCCAAAAATTGAGAAGTTGGACAAAACCCCCATCTCTCACAAAAATAGCTATTTCTGAGAGAATTTTGACATTTTAATAGAAATTCATAAATATCTATTCTCTATGATCCTTGTCATTTTTTGTGTATTTCAATTTTCAGCTATAAGGATTATAATTTTTTTCAAATATGTAAAGAAAGGCTGGTACTTTTAACAATGACAGTAGTGCACTCTCTATGACATTTCTTGTGCTAAATTTCTCAAAAAAAAACTTCCTGATAACGGTAAAGAGAGTTGAATTAATCCAAGCCTTTTGTAATATTTTTCACATGTCAAGATACATGTACTGGTATGTGAAATGATCAGGACTTTATATTCTCATATATTTTACAGAATGGTATCCAACAAAATGATACCTTTCCTTAAATACTTTGTTGCTTAAAAATTAATAACTTCTGCGGGCAAGTTCACTGATTGAGATTACTTTTTCGCCTGGATATATGGTTCATTTACTCCTTTATTGCAGGTACGGCGGAAGCAATTTATGATTTGGAGCGGGGACTTCTATCCCAACACAAAAAGGCGAGGGTCCAGGGGCCGCGAACGCCCCTGAAGCTCCAGGTGTCTTAGATGGCTGGAGAGGCGTTCTAGAGTATTTCTGAGCAGTAAAACAAGAAATCCTCGCCCGTCATGCCCGTTTAATAATTGAGGTGCATACAGACATATCTATCCGCATTAAATGGTAGTAAAAAAGTAAACTGTCATCTATTTAATTGCATAATAATAGGCCAAACATCCTACTCGCTGTTTAAACAACATTGACTGGTTCTTCACATGACAAATTAATTGTATGACTAGGAACAAAAGATAAAACAATGGCTGAATTTGGATGCATTGGTTAAGAAGGAATCAAAAGTTATTGAGCAAAAACGACCTTTTTTACCTTCATTTTGGATAGTTCAATAAAATGGGTCGTTCAGCCTCTTGTTTAATATTCCGGAGTTATCGGGAGCCAGAACGTCCTATAGAAAATGTCATTTTGGCCATGGGAGCCACGCTGACCACCACACCGGCCACTAAACATTCACTGTTTTTGTCGAAATACAGCAATTTCTACCCACCATGCAAAAACTGTTCTCTGATATGTTTTCATCCAAGTCGCACCACTAGTAATTATGGATGGGTCCGCAATAAATTACATTTATTGGATGAAAACATACCAAAGACAAGTTTTTGCATGGTGAGTTGAGAAGTCATTTGCTCTCGACAAAAAAATTTCTAGGGGTCGGTGTGATGGTCAGCGTGCCTCCCATGGACAAATTGGCATTTTCTATAAGACGTTCTGGCTCCCGATAACTCCAGCATATTAACCAAGAGCTTGAACGATCCATTTTATTGGACTACATTTTAGAGAGTGGGATTGCCGTAACCTGGTAAAGACAATTTTTGTTACATTTTGTTCATTTTACAAACAGAAATTTGCTGAAAATGCCAGATGATTAAACATTTATGATTATAGTTTTTCTCTATTGCAAAATGTCTATTTTGGCAAAGATTACTGCGTCAAAAGATTAAATTTTCAGATCTGAAAATGAATTTGTCTTTACCGTTACCGTTGTGAATGCAGTTTGAAAGATATTTTTTAAACAACACATTATTTGAAAAAAAGAATCTTTATGTTCAATACTATTATGTAAATCATATGAGAATATAAAGTCCTGTTCATTTCACATATCTTGATATGTGAAAATATTACAAAAAGTTTGGATTTATTCAACTGTCTTTACCGTTACCAGGAAAGTTTTTTGGGGAGGGGGGATTTAGCACAAGAAAATATCCTATATTATAGAGGGCACCACTTTTATTGAAAAATGTTATAGGGTGAAGGCAGCCATTTTCCGTCGAGCCTTGTGGCAACACAGCACATGTTTTCTACAAATCTGAAAAAAATAAGTGTGTCGCACTTATTATCTGTCTTTACCGTTAATGAGTTATATCAGTTAGGTTGTTCATGATTGTTACCAAGAAAAGCACAAGAAATCTGAAGGTGTTTATCAAGAAAAATTCACCATGAAAGACACACCAATCGAGTTCAGCCGGCTTCATGCTTAAATAATCTGTCTTTACCGTTATTCAAACTTGTCTTTATCGTTATAAAATGCCATAACGGTGAAGACAGGACGGAATATAACGGTCAGGACAAACAAATTATTGACCAACTAACACTGTTATTGAGAAAATTGAAGGTACATTCCGATTATTAATTTTCTTGGAACTTGAAAGACAGTAAAAGAATGTTTAGCACAAGGCAGATTGACGTTCATTAAGAAAATAAATTAAGTGGTTAGTTGAAAGAAAATGGTCTTGAGCTCAATGTCTTCACCGTTACAAATATGTATTTTCCGTTATGTCCTCACCATCACCTGAAAATAACATGGGCTAGAATGGGAAAACACTTTTCTAGCCATTTTCGGGGGTGACTATAGCTTGGTTGACAGGAAACCCATCTTTGTGGCCTACAAGGTCTTGAATAATTCCATTTTGGTAGCCAAACTGCACAAATTAAATTTTCAGATTTGTCTTTACCGTTACTGGTACATTTTCCTGAAAATGGCCCTTATATGTGTTAAGCCCGATTGACATTCCCATTGACTAAAACTTTATAAAAAATAAATATGTATTTTTTCACGTGTTTTTATTTCAATATCTTCCTCGTATCGAGATCGACAAGTGGGTGAATTTCCAGCACTACGCTATCTGGTCAGAGTCACGTCTCCAAGACGTGATTTATCTACATATTGTCATCATCATCATCATCATCGATTGATTCAATTGATGAATTTTCAAGATTGCCATCTATTTCTTCTTGTTCACACAGTTCCAGTATCAAGCTATTCCATGAAGACGGAAAATGGAAGATTTATCTATAAAAGTGGAACCAGATGATCAGGGTACCACTTCAATGATACAGGATGAGTTTTTCAACTATTTAAAAGGAAATCTGCCCATAAAAACAGAGGCAGAGACCCAGTGCCAAATGAAACCTGAAATTGCAACAACCCTGACCGCTACTATGACGAAAATGGAACTAGCTACCATGCTTGACGTGGCTGGACTTCCAACCATTGATTCTCATATTGAAACTAAACCATTTAAACAAGTAAGTTGTGATTTGACAAACGTTTTGGGCAATACAGAGATGTTTCAGAATCATTTTGCTTCAAAAAAAAAGTTGGTAAGATAGGTGTATATATTTCAAATTACTCGTGGAAAGAAGATCAGAAACCTCACATTATTCTGTTGTTCTCAATGCAGGTATGTCTTATTGCTAGAAAGTGAGTTAAAATAGTTATTCGTAGTTATTTTACTATGTACACTCTTGAAACGGATGTGTTGCAGCTAACCTTGTAAATTGAGTGTCGATAAACGCGAAAATGTGGGAAATCTTCATCTCTTGTCTTTATTGCACCATGTAAACGTCCTGGCTGTGTCTTGTGTGCTGTCCTCAGTGTTTTATAGGGTGGATGGAGGGTGGATGGTTCCATGCTGCTTCAAAGATCTCTTCTTTGAAGTAGCAGGAACACAACTGGGCTGGGTGGTGCTTAGTTGGTTCGTCGTGATATAGCTGAAATATTGTTGAAAGCGACGTTAAATTCTATTCACTCACTCGTTCACTCCAATGTTATCCCATATTGCGATTCAGGCGTTACGTACGTCAAAGGACATTTTCAAGAGCTTTCAGACTCCACTGTTGCCTCTACTCTGAATGCTGCCTTTGCTGTTTGTAGAAAGGGGTGAGGTCTAATAATATGTAGTCAAAGTTAATCTAATTTTGTTGATCTAAGCAGCATCAAACAGCGTTACGTGCGTGACGCACACAATTTTAAATTTAAGACATAGTCTACTCATTCTATAAGATATGTGAATCCAGTGATCAAATATCATCCATTTTGCTAAAATACCCTCCTTTGGATGTTCAGCTTCATCATACAAACAATATCTTAGCTATCTTGATCAAAGTATTGACTGGACTAAATAAATGGTGTAGTTACGTGCGTGACGCCTGGTCCGGTGTTTTAAGCCAGTGTCAGGAGACTTTGTCACAACAGATGAAACAGCTTATTACGTGTCAAATGTCTTGGAAAACAAATTTGCAGTAATACACAGCATTAGTGTGGGGCCAATTGTGGCCGGAACAATGAGACAAAACGAATAGAGAGCTGAAACATACTGACTTCTTTTGATCATTTTGAGCGTATTTGCATACACCAAGGAGCAAAAGATCATGGGTATATTACACAAAGTTGGCAGTGGGATGTTCTCTGGAAGGCATGTGGCTTTTTCGTTTATTTTTTTTCGAATAAGCCTTGCCCAAAAAAATACGGAAGTTTTTCATTTGCCAAAACTAATTATTATTTATGATATTTATTAGTTTTGGGTGATTAAAAATTTGAATCATAATTTTTTTTATAGAAAAAAGCGGTCCAAAAATGACTTCCAAGAAAATGACGTCACTGTGACGTCGAACTGACGGCCATCTTCGAAATAGATTTTATATTTTCTGATAGATCTTGATTCTAATATATAGTATGCAAAGTTTCAGCCCTCTAGCCCCAGGAATAACAAAAATATGAACAGTTGCCGAAATACCATCCCCCAATTTGCATGACACTCCCAATTACGCACAGCCCTGAATTGATTAAGCTCAAAATGACATCGAATGCCAAAAAAAAAAAAAAAACCTGGCACCAAACTTTTTCTATGACAGAACATTATAACAAATACGAATTCACATGGTGCCAATAATTTACACGCAAATACTACTTGGGCATATTTTGCGACAATTGGCCCCACACTACATACATGACATAGTGGAATTATAGTAAGACCTACAAGAAGGCATGCTAAATTTATGTTTACCGTACCGTTTAAATTCAGGGTAAAATATGTGTTTTACAGTGCCCGGATTGCCTTATATTCACAGTAAATTGACATATCTGTGTTCACATATGATTTTTCAATATTCCAATCACCACATCAGATTCAATTTGTCTGTTACTTGATCACATTTTCGTACATGTTCAAATACTTGTGCGAACTAGTAGAGAACATAGTTATCTCCAGTCCAGCTGGGATTCACTTAACTTGACTATCACAGTGGGGTCACTGCTCCAACCACACGATCAGGGCCCTCTCAAGACACAAACTGTGGACAAAACACCAGCCTTTTGAAAATGGATGTCAAAACTTTCAATTGGCGGTCAGTGACACTTTGTTAAATAACCATGATAACCAGAATCCTCAATAAGAATGATGTAACGGTCTACTTCAGTGATCAGGTGTAAAAACAAAACTAAATGGAACATAGTTTTATTGACAAACTATGAAATATATCGATACAGTGAACATTACATGTGCATGTATCATTTTATCATAAAAAATTCAATTTGACATTGCAGAGGGTGATTAAAAAATTTCCAAATCTGCACAATTATTCAATGTCACGCACGTAACGCCAAGAAGTTTCTATCTATGGTTGAAAGAGAATACTGTGTGAAACCTTAAGATATAGGAACATGCTATGAGGCTATGTTCCCTAACTATTACCACGAAGTTTCTCTTTTTCAATTCATCTCTTCGCAAAAATATAGAAAAAGATCTCATGTCACACACGTGCGTTACGTGTGTGGCGGGTATAAAACATGTCTATCATATCGCTTATCATGCCTGAATGTCCATACAATTGAATTACTATGTTGACGCGAATCCAAAGTTAGAGGAAACAGAGTTTGACCAATTCATACATGAAACTGTAGCAGAAGAAAAAACAAAAACAAGTTTCACGCACATAACTCAGCTTTTCTATTGATGAACAAGAAAAAATACCGAAGGAAATGTTGAAATTGGGACAAATAAGTAGGATATACACTGTACCAATAATGAAAAGAAAATCCTTTTTAACCAATTTGTGTTATATCTAGGTAAAATTACAAAATCCCAGTCTGTTGAACCTGGATATGTTAACATTTTGATCAAACGTCGCACAGTTCTAAAACTTCCCATGGACTCACTTCTGAAAATTGTTCTTGAATCAGATAGTATAAATACCTTTTTGAAAAAAGTTCACAAAGACAACTTGTTACCACACATATAAAATGTTCATGTCTTAGGCTCATAATTGATGGAATCGCCCCATACATGCATATTTGGAGATGTAGGATTCTACATATATGAGATGATTCGTCACCATGATCACTAGGAAGATCATGCGAACAAAGGAGTCGACAGGGAAGCATACACTGTAAACTTAGGGTTTAAGTAATTGAACGCATAATTGTTTTAAAATTATTAACTTCCGTGTTCACTTTTGAACTTGATCATTCAAACCATTAACGCAGGTATTCAAATGCAGAAGCTATTTCAACAGGACCCCCTCCGTGTGGTTCCCGGGTGTAAAAAGGAATAGGACCCAACGTCGTGATATAACTGAAATCTAGTTAAAGTGACGTGATACGCTGTTCACTCACTCACTCACTCAGAAGCTATTCCGTTGATAAGTCCTCTCGCTAATAGTTCAATCATAGGATGGAATATCTGGCCTAAATTCTCAACGTTTTTTGTCAATGATTCAGATATACAGTTCGGATAAACACTTTTTTTCTACGAGAAAACCTGTGCGATACCTGTAATTTGAAGTAACATTTGTTATCGAGCCCGTAGCTTTAGCTGCGGAAAGCTCGATATAGGTGCCACAATGATGTCCGTCTATCTGTCTGTCTGTCTATCTGCAGGACCAAGTAAATGTTAAAGTTTTGGACTTAGTAAATGTTAAAGTTTGATCCTAAGGCCTGCCCGACCACCGAACCCTCATATTTCAGATGCTTGCATCGGGCTACACATACTGAACCCATCCACTACCCTGGGGGAGCATATCCCCACCCCTGGGACACCAGGACCAAGTAAATGTTAAAGTTTTGGACTTCTCGGCCTCACCTATGTATCCTAAACTAAGGCCAACCCGACCCCCTGAACTCTCATCTATTCCAAATGCTTGCATCGGGCTACAGATATTGAACCCATGCATTACTCTCGGGAAGCATGTCCCCGCCCCTGGGACCTCGGGACCAAGTAAATGTTAAAGTTTTGGACTTAGTAAATGTTAAAGTTTGATCCTAAGGCCTGCCCGACCACCGAACCCTCATATTTCAGATGCTTGCATCGGGCTACACATACTGAACCCATCCACTACCCTGGGGGAGCATGTCCCCACCCCTGGGACCCCAGGACCAAGTAAATGTTAAAGTTTTGGACTTAGAAAATTCCTGACACAGCTTCTCGGCCTCACCTATGTCTCCTAAACTAAGGCCAACCCGACCCCCTGAACTCTCATCTATTCCAAATGCTTGCATCGGGCTACAGATATTGAACCCATGCATTACTCTCGGGAAGCATGTCCCCACCCCTGGGACCTCGGGACCAAGTAAATGTTAAAGTTTTGGACTTAGAAAATTTCTGTCCACAGCGTCTCGGCTTCAACTATGTCTCCTGAAGTAAGACCATCCCGACCCCCCGAACTGTCATCTATTCCAAATGCTTACATCTGGTTATACTTTTTGAACCCATCCACTACCCTCGGGGAGCATGTCCCCACCCCTGGGGCACCGAGCCCCACCCTCTCTCTTAAACTAAGCTTCGCCCGACCCCATACCCCGATATAGTATGGGAGCTTAGATCATGCTACACTTATTCAACCTATCCACTACCCTCGGGGAGCATGTTCCCACCCCTGGGGCACCGAGCCCTACCCTCTATCTCTTAAACTAAGCTTTGCCCGACCCCATACTGTTGTATATTTGGAGAGCTTAGATCATGCTACACTTATTCAACCCATCCACTACCCCAGGGAGCATAACCCCGCCCCTGGGGTACTGAACCCCACCCTATATCTCTTAAACTAAGCTTCGCCTGACCCCATACCATCATGTATTCAAGTAGCTTTATATATCATCATACACTTATTCAACCCATCCGCCATCTACACTTATTCAACCCATCCACTACCCCCGAGAGCATGTCCTCACCCCCGGGGGCATAGAGCCACACCCTCTATCTCTTATATACCCTCATATATTCTGGGAGCTTACATCATTCTACACTTTTTCAATGCATTGGCCGACCCCATACCCTCATATTTCAAATTTTATATCTCTAATATGTGAAACTAACATACTATTAGGTATGAGATGTAGTGTACATTGTATATACACACACACAACAAATGACCTACAATATATTCTTTATTATAATTACTTATAGTAATACATGTAGTTTGATGACATTATTTTGTTTCCAAAGTACAATATTAAATAATCCGGCGGGAGAATCCCGCAGTACTGAACCTCTATCAGTTTTGAATTTCGTGTCGCCTTAAATGAAGGACAAAGTTCCGTTCAATTTTGCTATTAAATCGTTCTATTCCACATCATATGATTTAGCTTAAAGCTTTTACATGAACCATATTTGTGTCCACACATTTAACTTAGTATATTAATTAAAACTGAGTTTGTGGTGTCCCAGTTTTACCAGTGCACATTATTATGTAGCATTACACATGTATGATCGAAAACATTTGTCATTATATTCTTGTATTTGCATACAAGGCTGGTGTCCCATTCCATACTGTAAATGATACCTCTACTCCAACTATTACATTGTTAATAGCTCTGTCAGAAAAGGGATTATATAATTCACGTATCATGACACAAAGTTACACCAAGAAGTTCCATGGTCCAAATTGCACAGTCCATTGTCCCTAACTATGCGCTGTTTATGCTTACTTTGAAAAAGAAATGTAATCTTTACTTCAAGTTTTATAATATAATTTCTTTTAATCCAACCCCAACATCACTGATATAGAAACCATATTTTTATGTATTGTCTTTTCAAATATGTGCATTGCCAATGATGTGCAACCTCAAATGATGTGCTACCCTAAAGGGCTCGATCTTTTTGCGAAGCTGTATGTTTAATTTGTGAACAAAATAAACGTGGAAATAAGCCTTGCGGGAGATTTTCATACAATGTAAACTTAGGCGTGAGCTTATTGAACGCCTGAATTGTAACACTTATTGAACGCTTAATTGTGTTCAAATTATTATCTTCCATGTTCAATTTTGAACTTTAGCATTCAAGCCATTAACGCATTATTGAACAATTTTAACACACGTGTGAAAGTTGTGAGCACTTATATTAGAGCTTAGAATGCTATTGTTCAAACTTTCAAAACGTGTGTTAAAGTTGTTCAATAATGCGTTCTGTATTTGAATACCTGCGTTAATGGTTTGAACGTTAAAGTTCAAAATTGGACATGGAAGTTAACAAATTAAACATGAAAGTTAACAATTTGATCAAAAGTACGCGTTTAATAAGTGTTAAAATTTTGGTGTTCAATAAGTTAACACCTTAGTTTTCAGGGTATGACAAACTCCATAAAGGTTTATTTCCACAGCACGTGTTTTGACAGCGAAAACAACAGCCGAGAAATAGCCCTCGTGTTATTGAATGCCGCAATACTCACAGCACGTGTTAGTGGCGGTGATATCTGAACAACATTTCTTGCACGTGACACATATTAGAACCCTGGCTATTTCGACGCGTTATTCTGTCCACGCGTCGTCATGTCGCCGGCTTTGTGAATGCGTCAATACGGCGTTAGTAAAGTAAAACAATAATGTTTGTGACTTTGCATAATAAGCTGTGTTTGTTCAAAGAAAATACTCACGTTTGATTTTGTTTACGCTCAGTCTCTTGGTGACATAAAACAGTTTCAAATCGGGCATTTGTCTGTTTTTGACTTTTCGCATACAATTTAGTATGTAATTGTTTATATAGTTTAAAACATGACGCTTTGAAGCAACACGAATCTAATGTTTTCAAAGTCGCCATATTTGCCGTACTATTAAATCGAAATATTATTTTGGTTATTTAGGTGTCATATTTTGCATATATTAAAAACTCCATTCTATAATGCACAAGAAAAAGCCAAAAAAAAACAAAAAAACATACGAAAACACAATTTGAAAAGTCCGTTGATCCTGTTTTTTTTTGTAAGTTTTGAGTCTGCGCTTTAAAAATATCTAACTGATACATCTGAGGATATCTGATTATTGGTTGGTTCCTTGTTTTAGGATAATTCAGACAACTACACAGCGGCTGACATGATGACCATGGCACCAGACAGACCCTATCCAGTGACCTTGTACCAGGTTGATCACAAATTGAGGAGCTATGCTGCGATAAACATTGCACATATTCGGCAATCAGCTACTAATCATTCTGAAACAAAGCGAGACATCGTGGAATTCAGGGAAGTCTCACCCAAGTCACCGTCAGCACTTGTGAAATTACACCCACATGGAAGTGTTAACAAAGCAAAAGGGGCATATGGCTGTGGGCACCTAAAGCAGCACGGAAAAGCTCATACTGATGGAAAACTATTGAAATGCCCACTGTGCCTATTCAGCTGTAAACAGAGTGAAAACCTAAGGCAACATGCAAGAAGTCATACTGGTGAAAAACCGTTTAAATGCTCACGGTGTCCTTATAGCACTATAAGAAAAGGAAGCTTAAAGCAGCATAAAATAACTCATACTAGTGAAAAGCCATTCAAATGTCCACTATGCCCATTCAGCTGTAAATACAGTGGAAACCTAAGGCAACATGAAAGAACTCATACTGGTGAAAAAATATTCAAATGCTCAATATGCCCTTATAGCAGCATAACAAAAGCAAACTTAACGCAGCATGAAATGAATCATACTGGTGAAAAGCCATTCAAATGTCGACTGTGCCCATTCAGTTGCAAACAAAGTAGATGCCTAAAGAATCATGAAAGAACTCATACTGGTGAAAAACCGTTCAAATGCTCACGGTGCCCGTTTAGCTGTGCAAGAAGTGGAAGCCTGAAACGACATGAACGCTATCATACTGGTGAGAAGCCATTCAAATGCCCAATATGCCCGTATAGCAGCATAACAAAAGCGAGCTTTAGGCAGCATGAAATGAATCATACTGGTGAAAAGCCATTCAAATGTCAACTGTGCCCATTCAGTTGCAAACAAAGTAGATGCCTAAAGAATCATGAAAGAACTCATACTGGTGAAAAACCGTTCAAATGCTCACGGTGCCCGTTTAGCTGTGCAAGAAGTGGAAGCCTGAAACGACATGAACGCTATCATACTGGTGAAAAGCCATTCAAATGCTCAATATGCCCATTCAGCTGTAATCAAAGTGGACACCTAAAGGAACATGAAAGAACACATACGGGTGAAAAACCGTTCAAATGCCCACGGTGCCCTTATATCTGTACAAGAAGCAGTGACTTGAAACGACACGAACGCTCTCATGCTGGTGTGAAACGACATGAACGCTATCATACTGGTGAGAAGCCATTCAAATGCCCAATATGCCCTTATAGCAGCATAACAAAAGCGAGCTTTAGGCTGCATGAAATGAATCATACTGGTGAAAAGCCATTCAAATGCTCAATATGCCCATTCAGCTGTAATCAAAGTGGACACCTAAAGGAACATGAAAGAACACATACGGGTGAAAAACCGTTCAAATGCCCACGGTGCCCTTATAGCTGTACAAGAAGCAGAGACCTGAAACGACACGAACGCTCTCATGCTGGTGAGAAGTAGAAACCTAAAACGACATAAACGCTCTCATACTGGTGAGGCGCCATTCAAATTCTCAATATACCCATATAGCAGCATAACTAAAGAAAGATTAAATCAGCATGAAATGAGTCATACTGGTGAAAAGCCATTCAAATGTGAACTGTCCCCATCTCTGGAAACTGAAAAGTTTTGGGTTCAACTAAAAAAAATAAATATAGGAAAAACAGAAAAAAAATAAAATAAAAATGGGAGGTGGGTATTCCACTAGGGTGGTCGGTTATGGCACTACCCCAGCTATTCTAGCTGTGTTCCATTGTAAAAGTCTATTAAGTGTTTCTGTTTAGCAGAAGTGCACATTGTAGGCCTATGCTTGTACATCGAAAGTTTGCTGTAATTCTCAGCTTTCAATGGATGATTATGAAACTTGTTACACATGTTTATTATGATTGAAGGATATACCTGTGCTGTTTATGATACGAAGTATTATTGTTTGTATATCAGTGCAAGTATAATTCTGGAAGTCTCCCCCAAGTTTGAATTGAACTGAATTTTATTCACCAATCAAATGAAAATGTATATACAAAAATATGGTATCAATTATAACAAAAAAAAAGAGCAAACAATATAATCTTCATGTCACGGAAAATACTGATTGACGGGAATGAAACCTCAGGGTTTACAGCCCTAGTTGCGATATCGGGGTTCAAATTTCTAGTAGATATGCTTTTAGTTTGGATTTGAATAAAGAGGTGGATTAGATACATTTGATCAGAGAAGGTAGTTTGTTCCACTCTCGAGGTCCTGTAGTTTTTGTGGTATAATATGACAAGTTGGATTTATAGATGGATTGGTAGAGGTTCAAATTTTGGCTTCTAGTTTGGTGACGGTGTATATCTGATTTTCTCGTAAAGTAATTCTGGAAGCTTATTGGTAGTAGTTTTAATGCGCCATCAACAGACATGCGTACACATTTAATTTGAGTAGCTATAGAATTTTCAATTTCAAAGGATAATGGTAAGGTATGGTCTATCTTTTTAGACAAAGTTGTCACTCGCACTCATTTCTGTAACATGATTACCGAATTCAAATGAGTGATACATGTATTCCTCGAGAGAAGGTTACAATAAGACAAGCAAACGAATATCATCGAATATTATAGTATGTATAATGTTTTCTTATTTATTGATTTTTTTGTGTAATTAATGATTCCGACATTTTGTGAAATTTTATTACAAGATATAATTTATGTGTGATTTCCAGCTTAGTTCCTCGTTAAAAAAAGACGACAAAAACTTGAATTTGTTGACACGTTTGATATGATGTCCAGAAATAGCTAACTCGACATCGATTGATCGCTTTCGGGTATTTGTCTTAAAGTGAACGTAAAGGCTGCGACAACACACGCACTGTGTAAAAGAACTATAGTAAAAGTATCATTTGGCAGCAACAAATATTTTTTGTGATTTTTCCCCTTGCAAAAAGAATTCCAAACACGGGAACTATTGACTGATGCAACAAGCGACTGGAATCGGCCATGTCAGTTTATTGATTAGCCTTGTGCCAATGAAAACGCTTGTATGGAGCACGTGATATTTTCCTGTGACGTAGGATCACTTTGTTTTTGGCATCGCTGTAGCACGAATTGTAATTGCGGAGGTGAAGAGCTCGGCTGTTTCAAGCGTGTTTTGACTGTGTTCCGTGTCTCCAGCAAGTGTTTACTGACTTGAAACGTTCCATGAACTACTCACTACTTCCGTCGACATCGGAGCGTTTTGGTTCAAACTAGTAACCCTGTCAACCTTCATTTGTCTCTTCGTCAGAACTTAAAGTCAGGCTAGCCTCCTCGTACGTCGCTATGTTTACATGCTTTCTACGCTTTCTAACTCCACGAAGTAGAGAGCTCCGAGGTGATACAACGTCATACTCTGATGTGAGATAGCCAGCATGGCGGCCGCCGGGGAACAATAATAAAACGGAGATAATTTCGTTCCTACTCGGTGCAAAAAAAAAATCCCCAAGAATATTTGTTGCTGCTATTTCAGTATTTCAATGTAGCTCTTTCTCACAGAGTGCATGTTGCCTCAGCCTTTACTTTCACTTTAATGATAGTGTACTTTGTTTTCTGTTTATTTAGTGATAGGCGCTTGCAACGGAACCAGTTATGTATTTTATGTAATTTCTCAGATATGACTGTAACAGTGTCAGCAAGGAGTTCTGAGAAATAAACAGTTCTAGTATCATCAGCGAAGAGAGTAATTTTAAGTACGTCGGTAGCTCTATTTAAGTCGTTTATGCACACAAGGAAGATATATGGTTCCAAGAAATGATCCTTATGAAGTAGTCCATAGTTTCGGATTATTCGTCCTCCTTGAAAATTGTAATACAGCAGAGCGCCCGGTTATGACCACATGATAATTATCCTTCCCTTTTTGGTAACCAGTATTTATAGTAGCAAGCTTCTGGGTGCTACAATTCCTTCAAAACGACATATGTGGATGGGTGGCTCGGTTGAGCTATATGGTGAGTCGGTCCGCGAAGTCAATATGCCTCAGTTTCGCACATTTTTCATGTGTTTAAACTACGGTTATGCTACATATGGAATATGTGACAAACATCGGCATGGTCGACCCATATTTTGAATGGCTTTTGTCAAGATTTTTTCAGGAAATAAATGAAATATGGCGTATTTGGTGTCATTTCAATAGATTTTTTAAAAAGTACGAGTACGTCCCGAGGGAAGAAAATTGATCCCCGGTTAAATTTGCATGACTGGCTTGTATGTTGAATCAATGGTATAAGCATTT